>OZ005658.1:201222578-201462578 GCA_963930645.1 Salticus scenicus | reverse complement strand
TAGATATCTTATTAATACAATAAGTAAAACCAAAAGTAAAATATTTATTACTTGCATTGTGTTAGTTTGTATTTTAAATATATAATATTTTTGTTTGCACTCCTCGTTTCAAATTCTTATGAATGATATATATATATATATATATATATAAAATGATTTATGAAAGAAAGAATTCAGAAAATAATAATTTTTCATTTAAGAAGTGACTCATAAATCAATTGTCTTGAAAAACATATTTACAAAAGTTTGATTTTTTTTTTCCTTCTGAGATAAAAGAAAAAGTTTAGGGAGAGAAAACATTCTTCATATTCTCTCATATTTCTATCAGAAACTCTTTTAAATTTCCGTCACTTTACAAAAATAAATTTTGTCGAGCTTTTCTTTTTTCTTTTTTAATCGCATAAAAATTTTTTTTTTGCTTATTTTTTTTCGAAAATTGAAAGATGTACCTTTTTTTATGCGAGGAAAAAAGTTTCATAAAAAAAAAAAAAAAATGTGAAAGTTATTTTTAACACGCTTTTATTAGCTTCACCTGTATGTATGTTTGTATGTGTGTTTGTATGTTTGTAACCGCTCTGGGAGCAAACAAAAAGTCTATATTGTAAAAAAAGTCTTTTCCTACGTGAACGCTGTGGCTGTGAGGTAAAGCTCCGCGCTACGAACCTAAAGGTCTAGTGTTCGAGCCCAGTCAGGGGAGATTTTTAAAAAATGGTTTTTGTTTAATTCTAAATTTTTTTATTAAAGATTTAAATGTATGTAAATATCATGGTGTGTCACTCACACGATTTTCTCTTACCATGCATTTTAATACTAAGATAGATATTTTGTGCTTTTTAGTTCACATTTCTATAAAAGCGTGTTCTTTAATTTTTAAAAACTATAATATTATTCTTTTTTAATCGCATATATATTTTTTTTTGCTTATTTTTTTTCGAAAATTGAAAGATGTACCTTTTTTTATGTGCGGAAAAAAGTTTCATAAAAAAAAAGTGAACGTTTTTTTTATAGTTATCTCTTAACGTACGAAAAGTGTACTGTTGTATGGAGCAGAGGGGTGTATAATTATGGAAATAGAAAGAAAGAAATTGACGACAATATAAACGGATGTCATAAGAAAATCATGTAAAGTATCTAGAGAATATAAAGAATCAAAGTAATAATGAAAAGTAAGAGAACTGTACTAGATTATGTAGAGAGAGGAGGGGAGGGTATTATGGAATAGTCGGGAAATATGGAATACCAAGGTTTTGGCCCTGATTAGTGCTGCTATCTCTTCAAAATACCATGAATTACTCAAGAAGGATTTCCATGAAGCAATACAGTAAGAAGCGACCGCTGTTTGCTTGTTGTTGTCGTGCCATTCTCTATAGAACAAAATATGTTTTGTGATTTTCAAGAGTTTTTGCAGGTACGTTTTAAAACATTTAAACTTACTAGCACACATGAGGTTTAAATATTGATTTTAAGCATAATGTATGCTCAAAGAATTGTATTTTGTTATACGTTGGTCGTTTTTTAACTGAAAATATTTTGTCCATCACTTTAAAAGTTTATTTTCAAAGATGGCGTGTCGGATATTATGGGATACTAGGTATTTCATGGTATCATCTGAAACTGATTTCAACTAAAGAATCAGAAAATAACGATGCCGAATGTATCTTCTGACACAGAAAATTCTCCGAAGATGATTTTATGAAGCCTAATTAGTTTTTCTGGTTTTAACAGTTTAAACCACCTATTCCATATTACCCGACTATTTCATATTAACCTCTCCATTTGTAACTTTTTTTAACGTAAACTTTTTATAAAAACAAAATATTTTTTTCTTTTTTTTTCTTTTCTTTTTCTTTTTTTTTTTAAGTGACAATTCATTACAAATAATTACACTATGTACTCATCATGATTTTGGGGATTTTTTTTATTAAAAACAAGTAATTTTAAGAAATGTAAATGGTATTCCATAATACCCTCCTAAAGTAACTAATCTGGTATTGTCATATCAACCCATTTTATCCCCTTTTGTTTATTTTGCTCAAATTTGAGAAAAATTATATTTTTTAAGGTTAATTAAACCTAAATAAACTAAATACAACAAAATTAAATTTATATATATTCTGTATAAGAAATCTTATCCACCTTGTACGCAGGACCTTGAAATAAAGAGAATGAAATTTGCACTTATATGTTTTAGTGTTCTCTTGAATAGTGAAAAGTGCTTTCCGAGTATAAAGTTTTGCTTTATCTGTATAATACTTTCTTATTTACATGATAGTTCTCCAGAAAGAATTTTCAACAGTAAAGAGAAGATAAACCACGCCCCCTAATGTAATGATTAAACAAAGATTCCAGATGGAGGAGGAGGAGGAGGAGGTGAGACACATAACACGCAAGCAGAATCTTATATATACCATTATTTTTTTCAACTGACAAAATATTCGCACCAAGCAAATTCTGATTTCTATATCCTGGGTATCTTTCGAAAGATCTCGTTGATAATAGCAATAGTTAACTGGGAAAAAAAATTTGTGCATGTGGGGGCATCGGTTCCCCCCTCACTGGGGGGGGGGGGGGGGGGCAAAGTTTCAAGATGGGTGTCTTTCGAAAGGCCTCGTCAATACCTTTAAAACGAATGGTTGAACCATAATTCTGTGATTATTTAAAACAAAGTTATCGATTTTTTTTACTTTTAACAAAAAAAAAACTTAGAAAAAAAATCGTATAAAAAAATATTTTTTTTTAAACGAAATTTAACCAAACTTGGTATTTAGTTGGTCCCCGACATAAACTGGTGCTGATTACGTTTGGGGATCAATAGCTCAACAGGTGGCGCTGTGATCGCATTTTATGCAAATTTTTAACATGGCAGCATAGGACAAAAATTCGTATAAATGTGCATAATAAGAGTTATTTTACACTTGTGATTGTAAAATTAATATGAATTATTGATAATAGTAGTATTTAAGTAGGGAAAAAATTTGTGCATGAGGGGGGCATCGCTTCCCCCAGGGGGGGAATTTTGAAGATGTGTATCTTTCGAAAGATCTCGTCAATACCTTTAAAATGAATGGTTGAACTATAAATCTGTGATAATTTGAAACAAAGTTATCGATTTTTTTTACTTAAAAAAAAAAAAGAAAAAAAAAATATATTTTTTTTTTAAATATTGTTACTGATTGAATATGTATTGCTTTTAACAAAAAAAAAAAATTAGAAAAAAATCGTACTTTTTTTTTTTTTTTTAATATTTTTACTGATTGAATATGTATAGGAAAATATAGAAGAAAGTCTTGTGGTGGCCACAACATACTAGTTTTTACTTGTTCTTGCATTAAGTTTTATCGAAAAATACAATATTTTTTCTTTACTTGAATTAAATTCCCTTTTTGTATTAATAAAATAAATAAATATATATATATTATTTTAAAATGCATGCAGTTTAATATACAATAGATTTATTATTTTTGGAATAAGTAAAATCAAAATCAAAACTTTATTCATAAACTTTTATTACTTTATTTATTTTGATCTACATCTATCTGTCTCTATATATTTATGTATTTATTTATTTTTTTGCTATGCTATTTAAATTTGAGTGAATGATATAAATAAATAAAAAAAATTATGAAAAGAAAATTGTAAAAATTAATAGTTTTTATCAAGTAGTGACTTATAAATCAATAATCTAGGAAAACATATTTACTGATTTTTTTTTTTTCTTCTGGTACAGGGTGTATATATTTAAAGCTGCGATTTCAAAACACTATAATTTTAAAACTACCCATCAGAGCTATTTGATATTTTACCAGAGCAATCATGAGGCAATAAAATTTTGTCTGAAAGAGGAAAAAGGTAGTTCCAACATGTTCATACAGATGGCGCTGCCAGTGTAATGTCAGGGGAAACGCCTAAATGGACTCATTAAACACAGGAATGTCGTTAGCAACACAATGGAATTGCAGGAAACAATAGACTTCAAGGGTTTACTACAATTTTTTAACAAAAAGACAAGAATACGTGTTTACAGCGGAAACAGTCATAGTGAAAAGAGAAAAAGGTGAGCTTCATGAAACAAATACTTTACGGATAACTAACGGCACATTTTGGAGCTTTTTTTTTTTTTTTTTTTTTTTTTTTCTCCAAACAAAATATCATTGCCTCACGATTGCTTTGGTAAAATATCAAATTGCTCTGATGAGTAGTTTTAAAATTATAGCGTTTTGAAGTCTTAACATTAATTATAATCACCCTGTATAAAGGAAAAACTTTAGGAAGCGATAGCAATCTTCATATTTTCTCATATTTATATCAGAGACTCTTTCAATTGTCCGATCCTTCAAAAATAAATAAATAATGAAAATAAAATAATAAATAAATAAATAAATAAATAATAATAACAATAATAATAATAAATAAATAAATAAATTTTAATGAGCGAAAATTTCCTTTTTTTTAATCATATGAAATTATTATTATTATTATTATTATTATTATTATTACTATTATAATTTTAGAAAAGGATGGATGAATGGTTGGGTTTTACGTCGCACTAGTGCTGCGCAGATGAGCAATTGGCGACGGTCTTATTTTAGAAAAGGTAAGATTTTCTATTCTTCTAAGTGAAATTACAAAAATATGCATAAGGTTTCATTTTTACTTATCTCATATTTCACTTTTTACATATTTTATTTTTTTTTCACTGGGCCATAAAAATAAATTTTCTAGTATAATGCATTTTTTTTTTTTTTTTTTTTTTTCGTTTCTCAAAAACAGCTCAATTTTGACCTTCCCCACTGACAAATAACTTAAAATATTTCTAAATTTTAAAAAATATTTAACTTTAGAAACAATATTTGAGAGGTGAAAAATTGGTGTAGAACTTATAATGGTAGTTGTTTCAAAATATTCTCAACATATAAAATTGTTGGTTTAAGAAGAAGAAATAGTGGTATGATTTGTTTTATAAATACTGGTATGAGTTGTGCTCCAATTTTCCACTCCTGATTAATTTTTATTTCATTTAATGCAGTAATAGTATGTCTAACATAAAACTGTATACATCTGAAAATTCAAGATAATTTACTCTGTTATTTAAAAAAAAAAGGAATTTAAGTATGTATTTTGGCATAAAATTTAGCTTTATTATTTGGTGAAATTTAATAAATATTATGGTACACCCATGGTACGGCAATAATAATAATAATAAAATAATAATAATAATAAATAAATTAAAAAAAAAAATAAAAAAAAAACTCCAGTTTTTTTTCTCCTAAAATTTACCTTCATTATTAAAAAAAATGAAATGAAATGAAATTGCAAATATGGTATTTTTTGAATAATTTATTTACAAATTTTTTTATAATGAATGATTAATTTTTTTTTTTTATATAAATTTATTGGTATTACAAAATTCTAAACTTCAATAATTTATTGCGGAGCCTATTTTTTATACCAATAATTTGGAAGAATGATTTTTTTTCTTATTTATTCGTAGTTACATATTGGGAAAAAAATAATTTACAAAAACTTTGGTGCGAAAAGAAGGCGGGTACTAAGAATGCTCCTATGTTTTTTTTCATATTTTAAAAATTATTTTTTTTTACAGTCATTTATATCAATTATTGGGAATAATAAATGCATATATATAATATTTCTTTTTTATTGAAGTATCAACATATATAACAATCGTCCCGAGAAACAAATTTTAGAAAATTCAGTTTATAAATTTTCTTCGGAGATAAAAGAAAGGAAATTAAAAAGTGAAAATTTCTTTATATTTTCTTTTATTTAAAAGAAATTTTTTAATTTCCATCACCTCTTAAAAATAAATTTTAGAAAGTAAAAGCTTTTTTTTCTTTTAACCAAATAAATTATTTTATTTATTTATCTATTTTAAGTAAAGGTTTTATTACAAAAAATTACAACAAATGGCATTATTACAAAAAATATGCCTACGTTTTCTGATATTACACCTTAACACATTTCCTGCCTCCATTAAATCATAACAAAAAGAAAGAAAAAGAAATGTTACACAATGTATATTTTTTATTATTTGAAATTTGTTCAGTTATTATTATTATTATTATTATTTATAAACAAATTAAAATATTTTATATTTTATAGAAAATATAACCCCAGAAAAATATTTTATCAAAGAAGTAAGTTAAATAAATAAAAAAACAAATAAATTCTTAAAGTATAAATAATAATCTAATTGTAAAAGAGATTGTGCTATTCTGGAATTCAAATATTTTAGTATTGCTTCTTCTAATTTATATGCATTCTTGTAAATAATATCTACACACACATGCGAGAAAAACAAGAATAGTGGTTAATTTTTCAATATTTAAAGTTATAAATAAATTATCTAGAAAACTATGCATATAAACGAATTCTCCCCACCTTTTTTTAAAAGGAAAAACTTATTTATTAAGTTTTATTCAATTATTTATAATATAAGCATGTTATAACATAATTTTCCACCAGTTCATAAATCTATTATTATTATTATTATTATTTTCGGCAAACAGGTATTTTTTTTTTCTTTCCTTTTTAAATCCCCCCACCTTTTTTTAATTAATAAAATCAATTATGCTTAAGTATTTAAAATATGGCCGTTTTAGGCAAGATGTTGCATTATTGCATTAAGTATATACGGAGATTTCAAGATTTATTTTATTTTGTATTTCAAATCTTATTTTCTTTCTTTTCTTTTTTTTTTTTTTTAGTTTCTCTATACAAATTCTGGTGATTGATGTATAAAAAGATTTATGAAAGAAAATATTGTGAGAATAATAATTTTTCATTGAAGTAGTCAATCGTAAATCATTTGTCCTGAAAATTATTTTTTACGAAAGTTCGATATTTTTTCCCCTCTGAGATGAAGCGAATAGCTTAGAAAGAAAGAAAAAAAAAAAAAAAAAAAAAAAAAAAAACATTCTTCATATTTTTTTATATTAATGACAGAAACTTTTATAAATTTCTATCACTTTCATAAAGTAAATTTTTGTGAATACAGTTTTTCTTTAACAGCAAAAAATAAATAAATAAAATAAATAAAAATAAATCAATGAATAAATATAAATAAATAAATAAATAAATAAATAATTGAAAAAAATTGGAAGATTTTTTTTTTTTTTTTTTTTTTTTTTTTAAGTAGAGAGAAAAGTCTGGATTACAAAAATATGCATAAGTTTTTCCATATTGCATAAAATATTCCATGTGTTCTTTAGATAAAAAAATGAGTTTTTATCATTTAAAGCTCTGTTTTATTTTATCTTTTATTTTAATTAAAATATAATGTGTTTCAAATTATTTTAATTTGCTTATCTATATACGTTCTTGTAAATGACATATATATTAAAATGATAAAAATAATAATGATGAAATAAAACAAATAAGCAACAAATCTATAAAATAACCATTTTTCATACAGTATATAAACTTATTACTCCATAGCATATTCAAAAAGATATTATTTTTCAAAAGTGAAGTCAAATAATAATAATAACAATAATGAAATCTAAAGTTTCTTTTTCTTCTTTTTTCTTTTTTTTTTTACACGCATGCTATAGAACATTTTAATTACTGGTTCAGAAAAAAATCTGGTGTGAAACAACAACACGACTTCCATTACCCACTATCACACATATTACATGCATTTTTGAGAGATAATATAGTCAGAAAACATAAAAGTGGCCTAAAGAAGTAGAAACCTAAAATTTTTCTGGTAAGAGAAACTTAGAAAGACATATAAAACGAAGCTTACATATAGCGAGGTAAAAAGTAAGAGAAAAAAAATGGTAGAGTTATTTTTTGAAACACAAATTTCCGAGATTTGAAGATGACCTACCTAAGCAGGAAGACTGTTAATTTTCCTCTATTAACCACGTAATACACGAGAAAGAAATGTATTTATGTAACAATTTTCAAGAAAATCGTTAGAGCCGTTTTTGAGATACCAGCTTTTACAAAAAATCAATTATTGACCGGAAAACAAAAATTACATACAAAAGTATATATAAAAGTGAGTTAATATGGCGAGTTTGAAAAAAAATCAGTACAGTCGTTTTTAAAGGAACGTACTTGCAAGACCTGAAATTGAGCTATTTATACAGGACTCGTATCAATTTTCCTGAACTAAACAACTATATCATTCGAAAGGACATCTAATAGAGTGTTTATATAGTAAATTTGAAGAAAATCATTAGAGCCGTTTTTGAGATACGGACTTACGGTCCCACTTACCGTTTTTCAATTTTCACCAAAATTTGGAAAGTTATTCTGTACACCAGACTTGTCTCAATTCTGAAGTTTTGTAGTTCTATCTTTATTAGTTTCGGAGATATGATAGCTAGAAGATTTCACACATACATACACACATACACACACACTGACCAATTGCCAAAAACCACTTTTTTGGACTCAGGAGACCTTAAAACGTGTAACTCAGGTGAAATCTCGATATCGAATTTTTGGACCAAATACTTCCATTACCTACGGTAGTAGGGTAATAGAAGTAATACATTTTATTGCAAAATACGTCATAGCTGTAACATTTTCCCTCATAGTTTTATTCGACTGACAGAAAAAAAGCACCTATTTATTAAGGATAAAATTTGGAAACAATAAAAATGAAATATAAAATGCTTTATAACATTATTTTTTGTTCAGAAATAATAACAATATCTTAAAAAAAAAAAAAAAAAAAAACAGCACGACAACATTTAAAGTTTAAGATTTTAAGAAAAATGAGTTTATAATAAAAAAAGATATATATCACGTAGGTTAAGTATGTACTTAGGAAGGTGCATAAGAATTTGAAAGATTTCAACTGAAAATCCAGAAGAAAGCAAATCAATTACTAGAAGTTTAAACAAATCTCTTTTGTTTATTTGAAACTTTTCTTAAAAAAAAAAATGAAGAATATCAGTTCGTTTCTATAGCAACCCATTCTCTAGCTGTTCTTGAAAAGTAGTCGGCACCATTATTTAAAATGTGACGATTTTGGCTGTGAAAACGTGAAAAAATTGATGTATGCACAAAAATTAATCAAAATACAAATTACTCGTATTGTGTATAGAAATTTATAAAACAAATCACAAGTTTCTTTTTACTTTAAATTTCTTAGATTAATTTCATTTCATTTTATTTATTTTTCAATTTGAGCCTCATCTATGTCAAAATATAACTGAAATGTAAATTTTATAATAGATTTTGTCATATTAACTAAAAAAAAAAGAAAGCAAACGATTTTGTTACACTTATAAGCATAAGAAAAACAGTTTTCATGTATATATTTAGTTCAAATCACTAAAAAAGTAAATAATATTGCAAAAAAGAAGATAAGTTAATTTTTTTTTCTAAAGTACGAAGTAAATTACTACAGTAAGAATAACTTATTGTAAAGTATTTACAGAATAACAAAATTAAGCATATATTCTGTTTGATTTGAATTTAAATACTTACAATAATATATATTCGAGAAAGTGAAACAGTGTGTAATAATAAATGCATCATAAATCATTTCTCAATATCATAAGAATATTGCATTAAAGTGATATTGTAACAAAATCTGCATGTTTTTATTTAATGAAGCATTATACGTTAACACTCACACTCACTTTTAAATATGCATGTAGATTGAATAAAATCATAAACAAAATACAAGAAAAGCATAAATTAAACAATTTATTTCTAACGCAGTAATGCTTGTAAAAATAAGAAAGAATAATTCAAATTTGGAGTTGCAAGATACTATTTTCAACTGTAGATTGTAATGTATCCAAAATTGTCTGCACTCTTATAGAAATGTTTAATAATTATTGTAGTAAATTCAAGAATCGCATTAAATATTTGGTCATATTTTCTATATTATAGAAAGACAATCAGACCGACGAACAAATCAAAGTTCGAATTTTTTATTGCTCATTTTTATTGTGCTGTAAAAAAAAAAAAAAAAAAAAAAAAAAAAAAAACTGCAATCGGGTACATTTCTGTTACTCTATAAATTTTATAAGTTCACGTTAATGAAATTAACATTTTATTATCGAAATATTAGGTAGAATATTTAAAATAAAACTATTATGAGAAAACACGTGCTATAGTAAATCCCTTAAAAATAAATAATAATCTATTTAAAAAAAACTTTTAAAACCCAAATTCTTATTATAGCGTATCATATAAATCTTTTCGAAGTTAGAATAAAATTTAATTTGAAAAAAAAAAAAAAAAAAGTAACTTTTTTGCTTATTAACAAAAATTGAGGAAATCTGAACTGTGTTAAGAAAAGATAAATTACTTCTTAAAATTCACAACAGATGGCAGCACAACACGATTCCCTATAAGTTTTGTGATTTCATTTTCTGATTAAGGGCCAATATCTGCAATTTAATTATTCGTTTAGGCACCTTTTTATTATTATTTTAGTTTATTATTATTTTTTTTATATTATAACTTAACATTTTACTGATTTGGTTAATGTTTATGTGTTTTTCCTAATCATGTTTATTTTGTATTGTTAATTGTTTCATTGACATTTTAGTGAATATTCCGTCAAATAGAGGGCGCTTGTAGTCCACGAAAAACTCTTTTTTGCTTCTAAAAAGAGATGTAAGAAAAAGGCTTCCTAAAAAACCCTTAAAAAATTCTTAGAATACTGTGCAGTCAACGATAAATTTTCTTTTATCAATTGACATCTTTTCTACTAATTCTCTGCAAAAATTAACACTCCGGACCTTCAAAGTATCGAACGCGGGACCACCGGATATCTAACATGGCGTTCTTACCAACTGAGCCACGGAGAGACAAATGATAAAGCTTGTATTTACCTTAAAATAGAGGTGCATTTTTTATTTCGTTGAGATTCACAAACATACCGTAGTGAATGACAGTAAGTACATAAGAATTTGGGAAAAGGAAAACATTCTAGTTCGAGTTTTTGAAATATACAATATTATTTTTGCCTACTGTTATTTAAGCTTCGTATTATTGCGTAAATTATTCAGTATAATAAAATACACAAACGAATTATTTTCGAAAACAAAGAAATTTAGATTTAATAAATATAACTCGGAAAATGAAACATCATTTGAAAACGGGTCATTTAGAAGTTAATTAGACAAATATTCTTCTATTTGCAGGAAAGAATAAATAAATAAAAGATACAATTACTCTGTTTAGAACACTTCCAACGACTATTCTAAAAATAGAACAAAAATAACATAAAAGAAATATCATAATATCGGGAATTAAACTATGAGAACTGCATACTCAGAAAAAGATGTTTTGTCGAAATAAAAAATAACTTTTCTTGAAATCTGATACAAATATTTGAGAAATTGGATTCTATATTTTTGCCAATTTTTATTTCATGTAACCTTTTTTACAAGCAAGACATTTTTTGTCTGATTTTTAAAAAAAATTATAGAAATTATTTTTCAATTTCTATATTGTTCAAGATAAAAATTAATTACAACTTACAAGGGAACTCTTCCAAGTGGTAATCACCGATTTTCTTAAAAAAAAATACAGAAAATAGTTTACACTATACTTAATTCACTTGTGAAAAAATTAGCTGCTGAATCGCAACAGGAAAGCTGTAAAAAATTATTAAACTTTACGTTTTGAACGCCAAATACGAAAAAAGTCATCGCCAAATCACATTAACCTTCCTTCAGTGATGCCAAGGAACTTCAGTATAGGAGGGTTGTGTTTTCTATCGCTCTAAGGTTACTGAAGCAAGGAATCTATCCCCTCCGCGGAGGATCAAAATTATGATGGCATGTCTCCAGAATATCCCTATGAGTGAATACAAGGCCATCTCCAATTTCCCACTGCGTAGCTATAGTGCGACGTTAAAACCCACTCAACACTCAATACATTTTCTGAAATCTACAAGTCTCTATTTAGAAAAAGTGACATTATGCAGAGGGGATTATTTAAAATTGAAAAAGCATGTGCATTACTACTACTTCATGGTTTATTACACTTCTGGCAGTTTATATATATATATATATATATATATATATAGATAGATATAAGTTTAAGAATAATATTATAAAAAAATTGTAAAAATATTCAGTAGAATCTTATAGAATTATTAACTGCGAAATCTTGTAGTTTAAAAAATAATTGTTACGCTGAATGCGGGTATTCCGTGGCTGAATAAGTATGTCGCCCTCGCTAATTTCTTTCGAGGGTAGAAAAAGGGGTTCGATTCTCCCCCTGGCGCTGAGTGGTTCTTCTTCTTCTTCTTCTTTTTTTTTTTTTTTTTTTTTTTTTTTTGTATTGTAATCCTGTTGTGTAATATTTGTCCTCATCAGACGAAATTTACAGGGGGATGTCGAGACAAATCGGATGTACAGTCGGTAACAAAAGTATCCGAACACTGGCAAAAATTCCTATGTAAAAAAAGTACACTTCATACGGTTTTGTTAAATAAATCCTTGTCGAATCCTGCTCTTACACTGACTAAGAACAGGATTCGACAAGGATTTATTTACCAAAACCGTATGAAGTGCACTTTTTTTACATAGGAATTTTTGCTAGTGTTCGGACACTTTTGTTACTGACTGTACATAAGTTTTATAAGACTTCGAGAGGTATCTGTTATTCTTTTTTTAACGAAAGAAAAAAAAAAGAAATATTTAATGTATATTTTAAAGAAGCAATATTTTTTCTGTTAGACATGCCGGATCCTCCTTAGTTAGGGGTGAGTGCCAGATCATCGCCAATTGCCCACTGTGTAGCATCAGTGATTTGTAAAACTTACTCAACTTCAATACTACGGTTAAGCACGTCTATCTTAAGTTTAAATAGCGTTTAGTTGGCTTAAATATTTCCTGGCTGCATCTTTCTCAAATGAGACGAGGTAGCTCAATTCGCAGAGCAACGAACTTAAAGTTCGAGAATTGCAAATTTTATACTGTAAATGATAAAAGATCGTCGTGTACGTTAATGATAGAAGGTACTTACAATCCGCCGTGAGTTCCATGTCCTCTATACTCCATAAAATAACACAATAGGGGACCGAAACGGATGTGCCACTCTTAATCGCGGAGATAAAAATTGTACATTTTGTCTCCGGACCACCGCTAGGGGTGAGTCCTAGACCGTCGTCAATTTCCTATTAGTTAGCTCCAATGTAATATTGAATCGATTCAACCTTAACGTTAACCGAGCTGAGAGCAAGTCATTTTATGTTCGCACCTTGCTAATTCTTTGCTTATCGTCGGACAAAATTTAGGGTAGAATCGTACACAGTCTCCAATTACCCATGCGTAGCTCTAATGAGATGTTGAACCTCCACAACTCATTTTCTGTAGAGCTGTTTGTTCGTCGAAGTTTCGTATTGCTTAATGTCTTATAAAAAAATGTTCTGATGTGAATTTCTCTCATTTTGGTTTGAAATAAACAACACTGTGCTTTACTATATAATGTTCTGTTTTATTTCAATTTATATAAAAGCCCTGATCATTAACTTTTTTTAAATGTCGTTATTAAAAACATGGCTTTAATGAACTCGCAATTGTCATTGAAACAGCTTACTTAATTGAAATGTTAAATGTTATTTAGAATTTCAACTAAGTAAGTCGAAATGTGGTAAATTATCAGGTTTTTGTTAATCTCTTCTTAATTTTCAAGTTCTCGACTGCGTATGGACTTCGTTTGGCTATCAAAGAGAAAGTAGAACACTACATCTATTTAATCTTTATAGCAATGAAATTTTCGAGAATGCAGTCGCCAAACAAGCGCTTTTTTGGAAATATTGCAGACACGTTCTCATTTTCAATAATTTTTTTCTAGATTATCTATTGCGACTCAGCAGCTAATATTTTAGGAAAATACTATTTATGATTAAATCTTATGCCAGTATTTTTTCAAGAAAATCGGCGATTACCACTTCAAAGAGTTCCCTTGTTAGAATAATTTTCATATTAAAAATGATTTTTTGGTAAAAAGAATAACAGAAAAAATGTAGACAAGTAAGTTTAATTAAAAGTTCTCTTAAGTTGATTTCTTCAGAAATCTATAAGCCATATCAAGTTCTGAACCAAGTTTATTATTTAATTTGATTCGCATCTTCAGCACTGATGACGGTATGCTTAGAGCAACAGAAACTAATGGTTATTGCTTTTACTTATGTATTTTTTAGTACGGCATTGCTTTAAATTTATATTTAGACCAATTAAAAAGAAATCCATTTTTCCCTCACGCATCAAGTTAAAAAATATAAATATATTTAAAATTGGTAAAAAAAATCTGTGAAAGAAATTTTAAGAAATTAATAAAGTAATCGTTGCTATAAAGAACGCAACACAGTTACCGCATGCCTTTATATGGAAGAATAGACTAGATAAATGTTCTGCCGTACGAAATTAAATTCTGTTTTGCATAAAAATGTAAATTTATTACTTTGAAAACAAAAATAGGCTTCGTTTATTTATTTATTTATTTATTATTTTATTATTTTTAAAATTTATTTATTTATTTTATTGTTATTTCATTTTCAACTTTATGCAAATTTACTTACTGCATATGCTTTACATTAGGTCTAGATTCTACTTATTAGGTCGTTGCTAATAAACCTAAATAAATAAATAAATAAATAAATAAAAATAAGTTAACTTAAAATTGTTAATACCAAACTATGATTTTTTGGTAAAAAGAATAACAGAAAAAATGTAGACAAGTAAGTTTAATTAAAAGTTCTCTTAAGTTGATTTCTTCAGAAATCTATAAGCCATATCAAGTTCTGAACCAAGTTTATTATTTAATTTGATTCGCATCTTCTTTCAATATAGTGTAAATTTGAAAATTTAAAATTCACTTTAAAAACCTATTCATGAACTGATTTGCACGAAACACGGTATGCACATAGTTCATATCTAAATTTTAACTAAATATGCTAAGCAAATCCGCTACTTTATTTCTAAGTAAAAGACTTGAAAAGAATAAAAATATCAACTTACTTTTCTGACTGAACAGGAATTATTTGTGTTTTTATTTTTTAAACAACTATTAAAAAGAAAGAAAGATCAAGGAAAGAAAAAAAAAAAAAAAAAAAAAAAAAAAAACAGAAATAGAAATTATATTCAAACCGTAACATATTTTAAAAAATGTTATTTGAACAGATATTATTTAAAGATAAGTAAATTACATTAATAGTTTGGTATTAACAATTTTAAGTTAACTTATTTTTATTTATTTATTTATTTATTTATTTAGGTTTATTAGCAACGACCTAATAAGTAGAATCTAGACCTAATGTAAAGCATATGCAGTAAGTAAATTTGCATCAAGTTGAAAATGAAATAACAATAAAATAAATAAATAAATTTTAAAAATAATTAAATAATAAATAAATAAATAAATAAATAAACGAAGCCTATTTTTGTTTTCAAAGTAATAAATTTATATTTTTATGCAAAACAGAATTTAATTTCGTACGGCAGAACATTTATCTAGTCTATTCTTCCATATAAAGGCATGCGGTAACTGTGTTGCGTTCTTTATAGCAACGATTACTTTATTAATTTCTAAAAATTTCTTTCACAGATTTTTTTTACCAATTTTAAATATATTTATATTTTTTAACTTGATGCGTGAGGGAAAAATGGATTTTTTTTTTTTAATTGGTCTAAATATAAATTTAAAGCAATGTCGTACTAAAAAATACATAAGTAAAAGCAATAACCATTAGTTTCTGTTGCTCTAAGCATACCGTCATCAGTGCTGAATAGCAAGAGGGATTATTTGCTTCTATGTATATCGCGGAAACGGATTCCAGCGCCCACAGGCATAACATCCAATAGAATTGTGGGAATTTTGAAGGAATTAAACGAAAGGAAACTGTGATATACAGAGCTATGGAAATGGTTGGTAAAAATTAAGAAAATGCAGATTTTTTTATAACATCAGTAATTGTGACTTTGTGGGGTCACGTATCGAAATATTATATAAGATCTACATTCTCTTAATTTTCACCTAGCTTTTCCATAGCTCCGTATTTCCCAATTTCTTATTGGCTAATTCTGCCACATTCTCCACAACTCTGTTGTCTGTTATACTGTCGCTAGAATCCGCTTTCCTGTTTCATTTAGAAACAATAATCCTTCTAGGTATTCTGCACTGATGATGGTATTTTTAAAGCTTTCCGAAATTGCAGTATTTACATTTTATTTTTTACTTTGGTATTTTTAAGTTAATGTTAATTTACTTTACTGTAACAGCGAAGTAATCTTTTTATTATATTTCTATGAAGTACTACGTCTGTTTTAATTTGAAGCAATACAGAAACTGAAGGGAAACCCTAAATTATACAAAAGTATATTCCAAAGCAATTAAAATTTAGTTAATTCAGTGAGGATTTTTCGCAAATAAAATATTATTGTTTTTCAGTGTTTCCAGAAGACTTTAAAATCAATAACACCCTTGAGAGAAAAATAAGACATTTTCAATAAAAGGGAAAAAAAAAGTATTTGTAATTCTAAACGAGAAAAATCTCTGCATAGAATAAAACAAATGGCATATCAAGAACTAAGTACATGCTTGAAAGCGACGCTAAAAATCTCTAAAGTACTGCAGTTTAAATGGTCGTTGAAAGCTCGTGATTTACAAAAAGTTAAACAAATGTCTGTGCTTGAAACTTTCAAACAGAAAAAATGTGAGAGTAGAAGTACTTTGTTTAACAATTAGAATTGAGCATTTATTTTTACAGGAACGTTTGTTCCTTATTTAAAAAATGAGAAAGTTACTGGATTGTGCAAAATAATCATCGTTTAAATTATATATATATATGTATGTATAAATAAATAAAAAAATAATAATAATGAGTTTTCGAAACAAATTTTGTAATTTTACTTAGAGTATTTTTTCATTTTTAACTGTAAATGATTGAAGTATATAATAAGAGATGTAAATTCATTTTTACAACATATTTTGTATTATTTAGAAATGAGTAAAGATGAGGAAACAGCTTTTATGTATGAAAACGTTCATTATTCGTGCATAAGTAATTAAATGACTTAAAATATCATTCAACTAATATATAGGGTAGGTGCTCCAGTGATTGGTATGCTCCAGTAATTGACATCTATCCCGAAATAATTAATAGATAAGAAAAATAATAAAATCATACATTTTACATATAAGAATTTTAACATTTTATGTCAAACACTGAAGCATAGGGTACTAATAACTTGTAAAATGAACAACTAGCAGTGTCAAACACTGGAACATAGGGGGCCAATTACTAATAAAAAGAAAAACTGTCTGTGTCAATTACTGGAACATTGAGTGGGTGTCAAACAAAATTCATAAAAAAAAAAAAAATTGTTATCAAATGTATATATTTTACCATGTATGTGGTTCTGAATGTCTTTCATACCATATGTACTAACTTAAGATTTCTAAAAATATTTTCTGATGACTAGAACATTAAAAACATCAGATATTGCTCTAAAAGTGCCACTCACTGGTGCACTTACCCTATATATATATATATATATATATATACGTTTAGAGGTTAAGCATTTGTTACTTATTCTTTGCAAAATTTGGAAATCTGCAACTATTTATAAAGAAATGATTTATGTACAATGGAAGGATTTTATTAGATGATCTATACTTTTCTGATTCCAGAAGACTTTAAAATCAATAACGTCTTTGAGAGAAAAATGAGCCATTTACAATAAAAGAAAAAATCTAATGTAGACACAATATGACCTCCTTATACAACCGTAAGAATATACATATTTCTATGAAAACATTGACATTTTTGTGTGAGGTAACTGATTCGTAAATAAACAGTCAGGTTCCAGTCCATAAACATTCCTTAAAAAAAAAAAAAAAAAAACTGTTACTTGAACCAAAAATTTTGGATTCAAGTAGCAGTTTTTTTCTTTTAAATCGTATATACCATATATAATCGTATTACTGTGACGTTAACGTCACAATAATAACGTCACAATGTGCCACCGAGACAAATATACTAGTTTATTCAGAAAAATTTTCAAGCGCTTGTTACAAAGACCTCATTGGCAAACGTACAGCTTAGAGTGCAATGAAAATCATTCGAGAAAAGATGGCCCCGTTTTGTTCTCTTTGGCAAAAATTAGTGGCGGGAAAAGGTAAATTTTACCAAAATAATTAACTCAGTTAAAATTGAGAAAGTGTTTCTGGCTATCCTGAAACAACATTTGCCACAAAATTTTATCGCTAATCTCGCCATACTGCAAATTAGTAGTCAGCGTAGAATTTTGGTCTTGGCATCGAATTTGGCGATTCGGCGAACGAATTTGGCAAAAATTTGTAGTTTGGGTTTGAAAAATCTAACTTCAATAATAATAGAGTTCTGGAAAATTCTGGAAAAAAAAAATATTGGTTTATTTCGCAAAACTAAATTCTTCGAAATTTCTATAAATGACTCATAAGACTATAAAAAAAAAAATCAAAGCAGTCTTTGGGGACTGCCGATAGAAGTGAAAACTAAGTAACTTGTGAATTGTATCGTCCAGCTATTAGACTAGCATATTAGCACTTTATCAATGTGTAAAATAAATTTTAAATTAAAAATGACGTCAATTTTCGTGAGATGTATAATTTATTTTTATTTTATTTATTTTTTATTGTTCACGTTTAGATAAATGTATTTATTTTCCTGTAAGAAAAAAAAAATAAATAAAACTCGTATTTTTTTTTGGCAACAATTAAATTACAAATAAAATTTAAATGGCTAATTTCTTGCTATTATTAGCTTACAAAATTGCTATTTTATGCATAAAAATAACAAAAACAAAGATTTTTTCGGAATAAAAGGCAGCCAACTTTGTAAGTTAGGGTATAAGCTATCTCCATTACAAATTTCATCGAAATCCGTCGAGCAGTTTTGGCGTGAAACTCAGTTAAATAAATTCACGGACATTCACATCTATAATATATATATAAGATTATTTGTATCATACAAGGATGGAAAGCGTCAGCTGACGATGACGGAAAATCAGGAATTTTTCTTCACCCAAAAGTGCTCAACGCGCCTAAAGAAGTTTTCACTTCAAAAAAGAAGAATGATTGTTGATGATTGTAGACTAGAACTTGCCTATAACTTTTCGTGTTACTTTCTACACTGTATTACAGTAAAGTGGAAAGAGATGAACGTTTTTCATTTCCACGAATAGAACTCCTACATAGATAGGCTGACGCATCCGCCATTTTCTAGCCCACAAGATCGGCTGACGATTTATTATTGTGGTTTTTCGGCAATAAATTGCACGAATAACTCCAGAAAAGGGCTCCGCCTGTTTATATTTTCTTCTAATCCAGGAAAAAGGAAAAAATGGATTATATATTGCAGATGTAACTCCTGGATACCCGGAGCAGGAGAACAACTTTATAGCGCAAGATTTCCCTTATTTTCAAATTATTTCATTTTATTTTCAAAGTTGTTTGACAAATTTAATATGAATGTACTGTTTTTTTAAGTTATTACTTTAAATTCTTTTAAAATTAACTTTAATATAACATTTCTTTTCACGTGAAGGGTTGCAGTTTTGAGAATGTTGGCGATGTTTTTAAAATTGCCAACTTGTTTGTTTCGTGATAAGAAGTTCTAGCTCACTTGATCTGTATAGAAGTTTAAAGGCGATAACAACGCTAATCAGGTAACCTAGCTGTTTCTACCGCCAGCCCTTTACCAGACGGGCTAGAAAATGGCGGACACTGCGCCAGCTCTTATCATATAGGAGTCTTATCCACGAAGGTGGGCTTTGACTTATCGTCAAATTAAGCATTCAAAAGCAGCGAAAAATGGTAGTAAGGAATTTACAAAATTTCGAAACTTTACCTCAACAGGAGTCTAGTTCTGGACATTTTGTAATGATGCATTGGTTTCTCGCGCAGAACTACCTTGAAAATTCCATAAACCACTCACAATACTTTTTGATAATTTCAATTTCCATTCAGACTTCAAAGTATTCGGGTGTTACTGATTTAGCGAAATTTATGCTCTGTAAGTGTATTTAACAATATTTATTTGATTTCTGTAGTGAAAAGGACCATTTCATTGGATTGATTCAATAATATTAATTTTTGTAGAACAAAAAAGAGATTTATTCAACTGTTTACTGAATATTTGTTATAGAGTTTGTTGAACTTGCTTTGATGAAGGGATTAAAAATAGATACAACTTTTGACAATGCTAAATTTTCTAGTATTTTGATGAAGCGATGTATTGATAAAATGGAGAAGAAAGTTCAAGCTAATTTAAAGTGATGGCCGTAGATATTGCACTGCGAAGACAATTCACCCAGGAAGCAGGTGCTGACTTTAAATATTTTATTTAACTTAAATTCGTGACAAAAATATTCTTGATGAAGTATTCCAATAGTATAGAGTTACAGCAGAAAGTCTTTTTGAAAACATCAAGATAAAAATATTCATTTACGAATAAATGGATGAAAGGACAGATGGATGGACAGATGTCCATCCATCTGTGTCCATTCATCCATTCATTTGAATGGATGAATGGACACGGGGAGTATCAGAGAGAACGCACAGTTTGTTAGTTACCCAAAAGCAGTGGCAAAAGTAATGAAAGTTTGGCTCATTAACTTCACATCAAAACCACAAGATGTATCGCCAACTTCATTTTGACCGAGAATTGAACAGCACTCACTTTTTTCAGTTGTGCATAAATCAGTATATATTTTAAAAATATATTGGCGATTCTTTTCTTAGCCAAAAAACCGTTATCAATTCGTAAGAAGCTTGGAAAAGTACGTTAAAAACTCAACCACAAAAATTTATGGTTAAAGCCTTATCCTCAGTATTTAGCCGATGCAAAGTACATAATTTCTATTTAAAGAGCGGATGCATGTGTTCTATGTTCAAAAGTGACATATCAGGAAATATTTTGTTCTATTTTTCTTTACTGAGATGAAAAGATTTGTCATTCACAGAACATTATGCGAGCGAAACCACATCTTTTACATATATTTTTTTTTATTGAAAGAAACAGAGAGAGAATGACTATGATCCTTTGCAAGAAGAGAAACGGCAGATATTAGCTGGCTTTTTATAAAGATAGAAAATGAATTGGAAAAGAATTGAATTTGAAATCTAATATATAATTTAGAATGTGATTTTCGATACCACAATAATAATTAAATAAAGTGCATTCGTCGACTAGAACTTGCTTAGTTCTTAAAGAATTACTTTCTACACGCTAAAATGTCGATTTTTTTTTTTTTTTAATTTTATTAAAAACACTTTAAAAAAATACGTATTTTTTTTTTTTTTTTTAATATTATCCTAAGCTTTTCGCTATCATCAGAGATTTTTATTACTTAATTAAATGAATAGTTTTAAAAAAAAATTTCTTTCCCCAGTCAACAGTTAAGTCTTCTAATAACGTGAATAGCATCAAATTCAATTTGAAGTATGGTGAATGTTGGACCAAGGAACTAAGGAAAGTAAGAGAAACTGGAACTATTGGAAAATCACATGAGGGTATTGTAGGATAAAAACCATAATGAACTAGCAGAAATAAACTATTAGCTATTTTATCATATTGTACCAAATTACTGCAAAATATCCAGCTTCTCTTACTGTCCTTAGCTCCTTGGTCCAACTTTCACCGGACTTAAAATTGACCTTCCTGCTATTTACGTTATTAGAAGACTTAACTGTTAACTGTGAAAGAAAAATTATTTAAAAACTGCTCATTTAATTCAGTAATAAAAATCACTGATGATGTTTTGGAATTTCAAAGCGAACAGCTTAGGATAATAATAAAAAATAAATAAATAAAGACTAATTTTATGTGTTTTTAAAGTGTTTTTAATAAAAATAACAAATGGCACTGTTTGTTTAATTCTTTTTTAGAGATATTGTTTAATGTTTTATCAATATCCTTACAGGTTCAATCTACGGGCTGAATATGAAATACATTCGTCGACTAGAACCTACTTCTGTCTTAAAGAATCTATTTCTACACGCTAAAATGTCGACAACTTTCGCAACAATAAAATTACGGGCTCTATCTAAAGTCTGAATATTCATTAAATAAAGTGCATTCGTCGACAAGAACCTGCTTATGTCTTTAAGCATAACTTTCTAAACGCAAAAAGTCTTCTAATTTCATAACAATATCATTACTAGCTTTATCATTAGCTTATTTTGAAATTTCTATGATGCTAAGTCATACATAATGAACAAAACCTTTGTGTTTTTGTTCACTATGAATATAAGTTTCCTAAATATCACCAAAACGGAAAATCATAAAAAGTCCAAAAAGGGAAGTGCACAACTAGAATGTTATAAGAAACCTATATACAGATTTGCAACGGTCTGCGTCCAACCATTTTTGAGTTATGCGAGATACATTACGGGCTCTATCTACGGGCTGAATATTCATTAAATAAAATGCATTCGTCGACAAAAACCAGCTTTCGCCTTTAAGAATAACTTTTTACACGCAAAGCATGTCTTCAACTTTCATAACAATATCATTACTGGCATTAGATTCTTTTGAAATCTCTATACTGGTAGGTGATATATTATGGTCAATACCTTTGTATTTTTGGTCATTATGAATACAGTTTTCCTAAATATCTCCAAAACGGAAAATCATAGAAAGTTCAAAAAGGGAGGTGCACAACTAGATGTTATAAAAAACGTATATACCAATTTGGAACGTTCTACGTCCAACTGTTTTTGAGTTATGTGATATACACCCCTACCCCACACACATGCTTACATACAGACGTCCCGAAAATTTGTGTAAAGTCGTTGATATCTTTAAAACGGGAACTCGTATTAAAACGAAAGTTACAGGTGTACAACTAGACATCATAACAGTTGCATATATAAATTTGCAACATTCTACGATCATTACTTTTTGAGATATGCGAAATACAAAATCCATTTCGTAAATCGGTTTACTATACTTCCTCATACTTTGTATAAGGAAGTAATAAAAAAAGCATTTGTAATTTAAATTCCAAACGAGAAAAATCTCTGCATAGAATAAAACAAGTAACACAGCAAGAACTAAGTACATGTTTGAAAGCTACACTAAAATTTCTAAAGTACTGCAATTTAAATCGTCTTCGAAAACTCGTGATTTATAAAAAGTGAAACAAATGTTTGTGCTTGAAACTTTCAAACAGAAAAAGTGAGAGTGGAAGTACTTTTAACAATTGGAATTGAGCATTTACTTTTACAGGAATGTTTGTTTCTTATTTTAAAAATGTAAAAGTTACTGGATTGTGCAAAATAATCATCGTTTAAATTATATATATATATATATATAATGAGTTTTCCAAACAAATTTTGTAATTTTACTTGAAGTATTTTTTTTTTTTAACTGTAAATGATTGAAGTATATAAAAAGAGATGAAAATTCATTTTTATAACATATTCTGTGTTAATTAGAAATGAGTAAAGAACAAGAAGTAGATTTTATGTATGAAAACGTTCATTATATGAACTAATATATATATGGTTTAGAGATACTCATTAATTGCAAAATTTGGAAATCTGCAACTACTTATAAAGAAATGATTTATGTACAATGGAATGATTTTATTAGATGATCTATCCTTTTCAGTTTCCAGAAAACTTTAAAATCATTAACGTCTTTGAGAGAAAAATGAGCCATTTACAAAAAAAAAAAAAAAAAAAAAATGTAATTTAAATTCCGAACTAGAAAAATTACTGCATAGAATAAAACAAATAACATATCAAGAACTAAGTACATGTTTGAAAGCGACACTAAAATCTGTAAAGTACTGCAGTTTAAATGGTCGTTGAAAGCTCGTGATTTACAAAAAGTTAAACAAATGTCTGCGCTTGAAACTAACTTTCAAGCAGAAAAGTACTTCGTTAACAATTGGAATTGAGCATTTATTTTTACAGGAACGTTTGCTCCTTATTTTAAAAATGTAAAAGTCACTCTCTTATGAAAAATAACCATCGTTTAAATTATGAATAAAATAATAATAATGAGTTTTCGAAATAAATTTTATAACTTTACACGAAGTATTTTTTCACTTTTAACTGTAAATGATTGAAGTATATAACAAGAGATGAGAATTCATTTTTAGAACATATTTTGTATTATTTTGAAATGAGCAAAGATGAGGAAATAGATTTTATGTATGAAAAAGTTCATTAAATGTACATAAATAAAAAAATGACTTAAAGTACCATTCAACTAATATATATAAATATACATATATAAAATTGACAGCTGTGTATATATATGCATATATATAATATATATATATATATATATATACAACCTAAAAGCATATAATCTCCAAATGACATCCTCAGGATGCCCTATGGATGAAATGGAAGTATATGAAGGTCCTATGGACATCGTCAGGATATTTTATGGACGAGTGTGTTGTTAGGGAATATATATATATATATACACAGCTGCCAATTTTTATGATTTATTCTGGAGCTCTGTTAGTCCTGCCTTTTTCTCATACCGGAGATTTTAAAGAATGATATTCTTCTTATGTAATCGTTGTCAACAATTAAAGAAAAATATTCTACAAAACTTCTGGTACGAAAACAAGGCGAGGCTAAAATTGCTTTGGAATAAATTATAAAAGCTGGCAACTCTGTATATATGTAAGTTTAGAGATTAAGCAATTGTTACTCATTTATTGCCAAATTTGGAAATCTGCTGTTCATAAAGAAATGATTTTATTAGACGAAATTTAAAAATCATGACAGAAAATTTAAAAAATAAATACATAAAGAAATAAATGAAGGATATATATATATAAAAAACTAGTATGTTGTGGCCACCACAAGACTTTCTTCTATATTTTCCTATATACATATTCAATCAGTAACAATATTTAAAAAAAAAAAAAAAAAAAAAATTACGATTTTTTTTTTTTGTTAAAAGTAATATTCAATCAGTAACAATATTAAAAAAAAAAAAAAAAAAAATACGATTTTTTTTTTTTTTTGTTTTTTTTTTTTGTTAAAAGTAAAAAAAATCGATAACTGTTTTAAATTATCACAGATTTATAGTTCAACCATTCGTTTTAAAGGTATTGATGAGACCTTTCGAAAGATACCCATCTTGAAAATTTACTCCCCTCGAGGGGGGACTTCCCCCCCAGGGGGGGGGGGGTGGCGTGGCTCCTACACGTACAAAAAATTTTTCCCAGTTGACTATCTCTATTATAAATAATTATTGTAAATTTCATAATGATTACTAAAAAATAATTTTCTTTAAGCACATTTATACAAAATTTTGTCCTATATCACCATGTTAAAAATTTAGAAAAAGCGGGATGGCAACGCAACCTGTAAGACAATTTTTACCAAAAGTTGATAGGCACTAATTTATGTCAAGGTGCAACTACATACCAATTTGTATGAAATTCTGTGCAGTAGTTCCTGAGATACAGTTGCCACAAAATTTTGTCACACACACACAGACAGACAGACAGACAGACAGACAGACATTTTCTAAAAATAGTCAAATCGTATTCTACAGCTCTCAAAACGTGTAAATCCATCAAAAACCCGAGGTCGAAAATTTTTACGAATCCAATACTTTCTCTATATTACATATAGAAGAAAGTAAAAAGTAGAAAAATGTTTGTTTTGTTCTTTTGCAGAGTTTAAATTTGTAAAAAATAAAATTAATTACATCCGAATTAATATGTCTTCATGAGATCTAGTATTTGTTTATGATTTAAACAATAAGTGGTGACTTTTAGAAAATGAGCCACTTTGCACAACGAAGAACGATTTTGGAAGGTGTTTGAAGGAATATATATGTATACATATATTTAAAAAAAAAGCTTCTTTTTAAATTTGAGCAATATACATTTGGTATAATGTTTACTTTTCTTCTCTAACCTCTGTTACGTTTAAAACTACCTATAAATTTTAACGCGCTCCAAATCTGAATAGGAGTTTACAATATTTATAGAGAGTAAAGAGATTTGACAAACCTTACGAGCAAACCTCCTTATAGCTCAGTTTTAATACAAAATTTTCTGAAGTCATTTTCGGCTTTCATGGTGTATGAAACGTGAAGTTATAGCACAATTTTTTGATTCTGACAAATTTATAGACAAAAGTCTGATTTTATTAATATAGATTGCTATCGCTCGAATAATTTTGCTGGCGACTGTACAAGCGCGTTTTACAACTTAATTATTTTTTTTACCTCTTTTAACCCTTATTTCCATCCTTTTTTAGGTTTATCCGCGATTTGCAATTATGACGAAATCTGCGTAAATGTCATTCTCGGATAAAGAAAAAAGGTGAAAAAGGAGATTTGAATAAAAGTTTTATATTTGTGAAGTTTAAATTAAAAAAAATAATTAAAAATGTTTCCAAAAAAAAAAAAAAAAAAAAAAAAAAAAAAATTAATATGTCATTAGTTGCAGAAGAAAATAAGAAAAGAGCCCCGCTTTTTTTTTAATAAGAGATTGAAATGGCTAAGAAGGAGAGAGAGAAAGATTTTCAAAGAAATTTTAATTAAAGATTCAGTCTGTCTAAATATATTGTATGAACGTGGCAATTTATTTATTATTATTATTTTTTTTATGTTTAATGAAATTCTAGAATTTCAAAAGGCTTCAACTTGAATGTTAATTTTTAGCTTGCAATTTCTTTCAATAAAAATGTTGTTTCTTATATTTGCCAGTAAAGACTCTACAATATTCGAAGCAATAAAAAGTTAGGTTACTGAAAAGTTGCTCTTTACAAGTAATTGCAACATTTTATTAATGTTTAATAAAATTTTACATAAGGCTTTGTAATTGATAATTTTCGTGAACAAAACATTATTTAAAGAAAGCGTAAACCAATCAACAAAGAAAAAAAATTATAACTTAAACCCTAAAGGAGCAAAATCTCTCTCTATTGAATAAAAGAAAAAGCGTAAAAAGAAATAAATGATTAAAAGAAATGGCAAAATCTCTACAGAATTGCCATTTAAATGGACGACAAAAATCCTAAACAAATATATTCACTTGAAACTTTTAAATACAGAAAATAGTAATAGTAGAAATACTTTGTGAACAATTGCATTTGATTATTTATTTTTATTATTAGCAAATATTTTAATGTAAATGTAAAAATATCTGCACTTTAGAAAAAAAAAAAAAGTTTTTAAAAATTGTGTTTGCAATTTTCCTCGTAGTACTTCTTAAATTTCAACTAAGAAGTATTCAAATATATAAAAAATGGTGTATAAATATCTTGAAACATTTATGGTATTCAGAACATTTTTACTTTCATTACCCGACTACCGTAGGCAATGGAAGTATTGTATTCGGTTCAAAAATTCGATATAGTGATTTCACCTGATTTAAATGTTTTATGGTATCCTGAGTCCAAAAAAGTGGTTTTTAGCAATTAGTCAGTGTGCGTGTGTGTGTGTGTGTATGTATGTGTGTGTGTGTATGTATGTGTGTGTGTGCGGGGGGGGAATCTTTTAACTATCATATCTCCGAAACTAATAAAGATACACCTACGAAACTTCAGAATTAAGACAGAAATGGTGTACAGAGAAATTTTCCAAATTTTGGTAAAAATTAGAAAACCGGAAGTGGGACCGTAAGTCCGTATCTCAAAAACGGCTCTAACGGTTTTTTTCAAATTTGCTACATAAACACTCTATTAGATGTCCTTTCGAATGATATAGTTGGTTAGTTCAGGAAAATTGATAGGCGCCCTTCATAAATAGCTCCATTTCAGGTCTCGCAAGAGCGTTTTTTTTAAATGGCTGTGCGGAAATTTTTTCATACTCGCCATATTTACTCCCTTTCAAATATCATTTTGTATGTAATTATTGTAATTTAAAAAACCACCTTTTTAAATGACCAATTTTAAAGTTACGTACTAATTTTTAATTTAAACCACGTGTACGCAAAATATCAAAACTATTACTTATAAATTATTAAGTATTTAATTATATACAATTTACGTACGGATATAGTGTAACCACGTTTCTCGTGCCTAGCTTTAAGGACGAGTCCAAAGGAGTGGTGCCAAATTGTCCGATAGGTTGAGACAGCCAGTCATTTGTCGTTTCCTTATCGTTATTTTTTCTCAAAGACAATCTTATCACCCCTATTTTAATATTGGACTCTTTGAAACAGCAGTTGCGCAGAATCTCCTATGGTCGCGAGAAAAGTGATTAAAGAATACTTTTAATTCGTACGAAAATTTAAAAGAAGGTAAAGTACCGTAATTTCTGGTAGATACCCCGCAGGTTATATAATCCAGTTTTGCACCAGAAATTTCAGTTGATAAATAAATTTATATTTGTACGAGCTCTTCCTTCGAAAAAGTATAGATTTCTCTATTAAATAAAATTTCTGGTGAAGAAAGGACGCATCTTACCTGCGGGTTATCTACCAGAAATTACGATAATTACTTCGTTCTCAATTTAAATTCGTTTTTTCAAAGTTTATGTCAATAAAAATTATCGTAAGTAAACAGTAACGTAATTTTATCTTATTTAAATTATAAAATATTAAATTTATGCTCTCAGTAGAAGAAATAATTTATGGAAAGCATTGTTAAGAAAATTTAAAGGGAAAAGCACTGCAGTTGAATGGCAGCTAAAACTTAATGAATATCAACAGTTTAAATAAACATTCTTTTTGAAATTGCGATAGAAAGCTCTATAACAAAGGTATTTTGTTTGTTATGGTAATCCTATCTTTATTGTTTGTAACATTTGTTTAAATTTATTTAAATACGGAAATAAATAATAGGAGATTTATTTTGCACCAATGGCGCTTATATAGAGTCAGCAGCAAAATTATTCGCTATCAATAATTCCTATATAAAAAAAGTATACTTAGTACTGTTTTGTTAAATAAATCCCTGTCGAATATTGTTCTTAAACTGACTAAGAGCATGATTCGACAAGTATTTTTCTAACCAAACAGTATTAAATGTACTTTTTTACATAAGAATTATTGCTAGCTCTCGAATAATTTTGCTGCTGACTGTATATTTGTTTGAATTAAAATTTGCAAATTGTTGCTCTATTGTACAGAATTTAAATTACAATATTTTAAATGAAGAAAAAAATTTGAATAAATTTGTAACAACTATAAATTAGACGGTACATTTGAATTACGAACATATATTTAAGCTTGAATAACATGTACAGTCGGTAACAAAAGTCTCCGAACAGTAGCAAAAATTCCTATGTAAAAAAAGTACACTGAATGCAGTTTTGTTAAATAAATCCTTGTCTAATCCTGTTCTTAGTCAGTCTAAAAACAGGATTCGACAAGGATTTATTGAATAAAACTGTATTAAGTGTACTTTTTTTGTATAGGAATTTTTGCTAGTGTTCGGAGACTTTTGTTACAGACTGTAATAGTTTCAAGGTATTCTAACCATATTTACAGAAATTAGAGCACGAACAGACTTGTAGACAGACAGACAATTAAATCGAAAACATAAACTTTTTCAGTTTCATTAGTATGCTTAAAAAAAAAAAGTAATAAAAGAATTCTTTAGACTACATAAATAAAAAGAATATTTTTTTAATCAAATTTACACATCTGCTTTTAATTTAAAACCTGCATATACAAGATGTAAAACTTCTTATAGAAAAATTAAATAATAGTATTAAAGGCTCATACTAAACTTTAATTGAATATAAACTTATTATTTTGTTCGGAAGAAAAAATTCATTTTATTTAAGTATGTGTCGACAAGTAACAATGTATAATTTTATAATATTTAAATTATAATAGATTAAATTTATTCCATCAGTAGAAGAACTAATTTATGTAAAACATTCGTACGAAAGTGTAAAGGGAAATCGGTAGCGCTGCAATTGAATGACAGATAAAAGTTAATAAATCTCAAGAGTTTAAATAAATACCTTTTCAAAAATTACGATTGAAATTTTTAAGTATTTAACAAAAAGAGTGACAAGGAGGCTATTTTCTTTATTACGGCAAATTTAATCTTAATTGTCTTTGACGTTTGTCGGATAAATTTATTGTAATAAAGAAAATATTTTATATAAAAGAAAATTTATATTACTTCAAAGATAATTAAACATTTTTGTTTAAACAAAACTTTTTAATTTCTTAAAAAAATTGTGTCAAATTTAAATTTCAATATCGTAAAGGTTCGAAAATAAAGAAAACTTTTTCCGGATGCATTGTTTAACAACTAGAACATATACGATATGTTTCAGTTAAGAACATACATATTTGAATTTGAATAACGTCGAACACTTTCAAAGTATTTACAGTCGACAGCAAAAGTATCCGAGCACTAACCAATAATTCCGATATCAAAAAAGTACACTTAAAACTGTTTTGTTAAATAAATCATTGTCGAATCATGTTTTTAGAATGACTAAGAACATGGCATGACAAGGTTTTGTTTAACAAAGCAGTATTAAGTGTACTTTTTTAGACAGGGATTATTGCTAGTGCTCGGATACTTTTGATGCTGACTGTATCAATATTTACAGAAATTAGAGTAAGGACCGACCGATAAACAGACAGACTGATAAATCGAGGTCATAAGCTTTTTTCAATTTTATTGAAAGTGCTAAAACAATAACTTTGCGTTCGGTACCCAAATACATGAGAGAAAAAAAAAATATTTTTTTTTCCTTTAGATGAATAATATCCTTTTTCTCAAATTTGCGTTTCAGTTTTTAAATTAAAACTTGTATACACAAAATATAAAAATTTCCAAATACAAAATACATAAAGTTATTAAATATTCACACTAAACTCTAAAGAAAAATAAACTTATTATTTAGTTTCGATATAAAATTAGTTTTTTCAAAGTATGACCGAAACAAACAAAAATTTGAGCGTGAATTGACAAATGAAGAGGCAGACAGATACACCAAAGTAATAAAATGATTATGAATTTGATTGAATGTGTTAAAAACGTAAAAAATGAATTACTTAGGGTACTTGAAACTATGAGAAAAAAAAGCTTCTTTCTTTTTTCTTTAGAGAAATAATTTACTTTTTCATCAAATTTATGTTTGAATTTTTTAATGGAAACTTGTATACATAAAATATAAATATTTTTAACTACAAATTAAATAATGATTTAATTACCCTTATTAAACTTTAACGGAAAATAAACTTATCATTTAGTTCTGATACAGAATTTGTTTTTTAAAAGTATGTGTCGAATAAAATAAAAAAAAAAACTTCAAAGTAAGTCTGAAACAAAGAGAAATTAGTAACAGAGAAATAGAGAAACAGAATAATCGATCAGAAAATGTTTTCAACTGTGTTTGAAAGTGTTAAAAAACGTCAGAAATAAATTACTTTGCTTAGGGTACTTAAACCCATGGGAAGAAAAGTTTCTTTTTTTCTCCTTAGAAAATTTTTTTACTTTTTCATAGGATTTTCTTTTAAAATTTTTAATGAAAATCTGTATGCAAAAAATATAAACATTCTTAAATTAAATTGTAATACTAAATACCCATACTAAATTTTAGAGGAAAATAAACATAGTACTTAGCTCTGATACAAAATTCGTTTGTTTCGTGTGTATCGATTTAAAAAATAAGTCCGAAATAAAAAGAAATTAGAGCGCTTAAATACAGAGAGACAGGCAAAATGATTAATCGATAATAAAATGTTTTCGACTTAATTTAAAGAAGTCAAAGAGTTTTTTTTTTTTTTTTTTTTTTTTTTTTTTTTTTTAATTGACATATTTCTTTTTTTTTTTAATTATACGTACAGTCGGTAGCAAAAGTATCCGAGCATTAGCCAATAATTCCTATATAAAAAAAGTACATTTAATACTGTTTTGTTGAATAAATCCTTGTCGAATGATGTTCTTAGACTGACTAAGAACATGACTCGACAAAGATTAATATAACAAAGCAGTATTAAGTGTACTTTTTTTTAGACAGGGATTATTGCTAGTGCTCGGATATTTTTGCTGCCGACTATATATCAAATTTTTAATTAAAAAGTTGTACACACATAATATAAAAATTTGAAAATGATTTAAAAAATTCAAATTAAACTTTAGTATAAAATAAACTAATTACTTAGTTTCGAAATAAGTTTAATTCATTTTATCAAAGTATGTGCCGTTAAATAGCAACTTAAGTTTATCTTATTTAAATTACAAAAGATTAAATTTATGCTACCAATTGAAGAAATAATTTACGGCAAATATTGTTACAAAAGTGGAAGAGAAATCCGAAGTACCGAAATTGAGTGACATCTCAATGTTCATAAATCTCAAGAGTTTAAATAAATAGCTTTTCTGAAATTGTGTTCGAAATTTTTAAGTATTTAACAGAAAGTGTGGTAATAAAGCAATTTTCTTTATTATGGTAATTCAATCTTTGTTATCTGCAATAATTGTTGTACATCGTTATGCGAATTAGGAAAATACTTTACATAATAGAAGATTTATATTGTAGCACTAATGCTTGAATATCTTTGTTTGAAACAAAACTTTATACATTATCGTTGTATTGTGTGAATGTAAATTTCTTTATTGTGAAGATTCGAAAATAAAGAGAAAACTGTTTGAATACATTTTGTAGCAATTAGAAATTAAACAATACATTTTAATTACGAACATAGATAAAGGTAAAGATAATTTTGTAGAATATGTCTTTTCATTGAATGCGAAACTCTTTGCATTTATATAGGGTGTTCCAAAATTAACGCAAGATTTGAATTTGCCACCATTCGTGCAGCATAGTGTTGGCAACCCTATTAAAAAAAAACATTTGACAGCTGATAGTTTAGGGTTGGTAAAAATGGAGCGTTAGACGGTGCCACATGCCATACAGCCCGTGAAACAATTCAATTAATACATGAGATATTTCCTGGCAGTGTACTCTCTCGTTTCGGTGATAAGAATTGGCTCCCTAGTTCGTGTGATTTAACACCTATAAGCTTGTATTTCTATTTCTGGGGTTATTTGAAGTCATTATTTGGTCTATGCCAACAAGCTCACAAGCACGAGTGTATTGAAGGAGGAAATTCAACGCTGTATTAACAAAATTCAGCTACATTTATGCAAAATGGCCATGGAAAATTTCGACAATAGAGTGCGTGTGTGCCAGCAAAGCCGTAGAGGCATTTGCCCTATGTGTTATTCCATACATAACCCTATCCTGTGTACTTTACGATTGAATAAAAAAAATAACAATTTAAAGACAAAAAAAAAAAAAAAAAAAAAAACTGTGTTTTTTATTTAATTCAAATCTTGCGTTAATTTTGGGACACCCTATATTTGTCCTACAAACAACAGCAGTCCTGATAAAACTTGGGATGTTTTGGAGGAGTTGCTAATCTAATTCATTTAACTTTAATTCGAATTTTACATACTTTGTGTTTATTCTCTCTTTTTCTTTCTTTCTTATTTAATATTTATGCATAATATTGTTATTTAAGTAACTTGTGTGAGATTTTTGAAATTTATCCTTGCACACTAAAAAGTTCTGCGATTGACATCTAGAAAGTAAATTGTGGCTCTAGTAAAAATAGTTCTGTGTCATTCTTGTAAATTCTAGTTCCTCTTGTTAACGAGTTTTAGAAAGTCCTTGAATAATTCTAGCTTATTTTCTATATTATTGAGATCAAACTCATTTGAAAATCTCTGCAAATAAATGCGAAAACAAGAAGCAAGCTTTAGTAACTATAATTCTTATTAATGAATGAATTCTAAAAATCAAAGCGATAAATCCTAGCAATACAAAGAATAAAAAATATAATGTATTGTTTCATTGTCTTAAAATGTGTAGACTAGAAATTCTCGATCCTTTCATTTATTCAATCTATTTGTTTATTTTATACGTATAATTTGGAAATATATATTTTTAGTTTAGGGATTCAGAAAATGGCTACTTATTCGTTCTTAATGAAGACGGTACATTTTATTTACAGTGTATCGATCTGTTTTTATTTAAATATAATATTTTATCCACTATACATATACATCTTGTTTGTGTGTGTGTGTGTTAGGGCTCTTAATTCAATGGAGCGGCTTATACTATCACAACATTCTGAAACAATGGCTATTTTACTTATCTTTAATTGAACATATAAGGCAACTAAAATATTACTACTTGCTTTTCTAATATATATATATATATATATATAATTTGAATTGTTTAGTACCATTGTAACACTTAGCAGACAAAAGATAGATGAAGATACCAACATAAATTAAATTTTAATTTAGATTTATTTCGATTAAAATTAGTCACGGTATTAATTTAATTTGAGTACCAATGATTAGTAAAAATAAGTTAAAGTACTTACGCAGAAGAGAAATGACACTAACATAACACATAAGCCTAACGATAAGAGAATTTGCAAATACTATGATTTATTAGTAACAGCCAACATTTGAGAGAAAAGAGAAAGGATAAAACCACTAAAGAGTTCCATTAAAAGGAAAAAAAAATGGAATTCATGAATTGAAATTTGAAATTTTAAATGCTGAAAAATAGAAATGTACTCATCAGGAAACTTGCATTTCTATCAGCTTATGCAAGATTTCGTAAAACTGTATAGGTAATTCCAGCAATATACAGCTCAAGTCTCTATCTTGCAACAAAACAAAAAAGAAAAAAAAAATTGAATTAAATAAATCAATAACACAAACCAAACTTTAAACAAGGAATAAGTAATTTAAGCAATCCACATGTTAAACGTTACTTATGGAGATAGTAGAAATAAACAGGTTGCCAAACGAACGTTAGTAAAAAGAGAAGACTAAAAGTTTAGAAACGATTAATCGATTTAGGTGCTACAGAAATACTTTATTTGATTGCATTATTTGTTAGTCATTTTAATCTCTAAAAGCTTTAACAATTAAAAAAAAAGGTGATTTTTAAATTTAACGTTAACCTTTTTAAAGCTCAGTTTATTTTTAACTTTCAGCGAAGCATGAGCAAGCGGCATCTCACGTGAAAAAAGAGATTTATTTTTAGGTAAATACTTAAAATGTACGGTTTAACTTAGAATTTTTACTTAGTTTAGTTAAATTTTTAGTCTTAAGCAATCTCATCCAAAGGCCAACATGTCATGATTAAAACATTATGAATATTGGTGAATTAATTATTATTTATTATAGTTTATTATTATTATTATTATTATTATTTTATATATATATTTTAGATTTGTAAAAATTTTAGATTTCCAGTTCTTGAAGATTCTGTATGTTTTAAACGATTCCAAAAGCGTTTTAATTTCTTCTGAAATTATGCCTGTCTGTGTGATTGTGACAAAACATTTGTCAATGAGCAGAAGTACATATATGATGTGCATTCATAAAATTGCATCTTAGCATAAATAAGTGTCTATCAACTTTTAATACATATCACGTAAAAGTTGGTGCTGCTATGATGAAACTTCCCTTATTCACGAGAATGCCATATTTCAGCTTTTGTATAATGTATAATTAAACGAAACGTAATGCATGAAAGTGCCAAAATGTTAAATATTATGATAATGTATGCTAATTCACTTTCGATGCAGATTAGATAACAAGCGACGTTGCTATTTTATCTTCTTTACGAGAAGGCCCTATCTCATCTTCTACGCCGTATAAATGCATCACACTTAATATGTGAGATGGCTATGAAAAATAATTTATAAAAGGATTGGTGACTATAAAATTGGATTTATCAGCTGGCAGATGGTGCTGTTGTTTCCCATCTTCTGCAATTTGACATTGCTACATCTCAGCAACCATTGGTTAAAATTGCAGAAAACTGTATGTGTAAACGGTTTATTATAAAAGTTTATAGTTATTAAATTTTTGGTGCATATCAAACTGCAGGTGACGCGATACAGAAACTGCAGTACGATATTGAAGAAATTATGGTGATGGTTGGAACATGCTGGCTCTTTGCAATATAGTGAGCCTCTAATATGCTTTGACTCTTTTTTTCAAACACATAAGTTTCGAATGCAGCAAGATAAATATGTTAAAAGTGTTATTACACTTTCTTAGTTAAAGTTTTAAGAATAGAGTGAATCACTATGCATTTTTCCTTAAGTAAGTGCTTTGGAACCTGTCTTGGCTTTATGTATAATACATGCGTTTGTAATGTGTACTGTCACCTGTAAATTTTAAACATGATCATTTACACATCATATGTAATGTGAATAGCATTTTCAGGAAACTTCTCAGTAATAGAATTTTATTATTTTTCAATGGCATTCCTTTTAAGTTCACTTTGATTTCTTTTCTGCTGAACCACCATTTTAACTTTTTCTTTATATTATAATTTTCTCAATGAGTTTGAAATAATATTCCCCACTTGATTATGTTCTGCTATTTTTTTTTTATGTTTATGTATATTTAGCACGTATATGTAACAATTTTTATTCTGAAAACTCTTTATCTCTAGATGCTTTTTCGACATCTGATCAATCAGTTTTTTTTTGTGAAAACCGAAAATTATTACCTACAAAAAATTGTTAAGTGATGTCAAATATTTAATTTCATTGCGGAACCGATGAACGTTAAATAGCTAATAATATACCTCTCTCTTGCATACCGTAATGCATCAGAAATGCTTTGCATTTTTAACCGATTTCAAAAAAGAAGGAAGGTTCTCAATTCAAACCGTATGTTTTTTTTTATGTTTGTTAGCTCATAACTTCTGAACGGATGCTCCGATTTTGATACTTTTTGTTTTCTTGAAAAGGTCTTGGTCTGCAATAGGTCCCATTGTAATATCTTTACAATCTAAAGAAAATACAGGGTGCCAAAAAAAATCAGTCCCAACTCTTTTAACTGCTAAACGGCTGCAGCTATAGTGTTAAAAATGGTATGTAAGTATAGCAAAGTGGTCATGCAATACAAGGTTAAACCGCTTGCAGCACCACCTGGTGGAAAATAGCGCAGTTAGTGTTACTATCTAGAAATCGGTTCTAGAAAGAAAAGTGAATTACAAAGTTGAAAAGTATCACCGATTTACTACAAAAAGATAGTTTAGAAGACATTCATGCTAGCGTTCTTATCTCGGAAACGGTTCAAGACAGGGGGGAAAAGTGAATTATACAATTGCAGGGCATCATCGATTTAGTACGAAAAGATAGTTTAGACATCGATGCTAAAAATACAATGCTAAAAACGTGCATTTGTTTGTTCGCAATTTCTTACACTATGCACACTTGAGCTACATTGCACACATTGTAGTGTAGCTGGTGAGACATACGTTATATTGTTCAAAATACAGTTACTTGATACTTTTTATTTTGTTGTAAAGATCTTGGTCTGAATTAGATCCCATTGTAAATCTTTACAATCTAAAGAAAATAAAACGCCATCTGGTAAAAAACAGCGGAATCACCGCCGCTATCTCAAAAACGGTTCAATATGGGAGAAAAGTTAATTACGAAGTTGTAGAGCATCATCGATTTACTACGAAAAGACAATTTTTAGACATTATTGCTAAAAATTGAACGCTTAAAACGTGCAGTTGTTTCTTCGCAATTTCCTACACTGTGCACACTTGAACTACGTTGCACACTTTGCAGCGTAGCGGATGACACGTATACTCTGTGGTTCAAAGTGCTGTTACTGTAAGCGGTCACATCGATTAGAGCAAAGTCGTTTTCAACCAACTTCAGAAAAGAGGGTGTTCTTAATTCGAGCTATGTGTTTGTTGGTGTTTGTAAGCTTATAACTTCGTAAGCGATGCTCTAATTAACCGACTTCAAATAGGAGGTTGTTCTGAATTCACACCGTATGTTTTTTTGTTTTTATTTTTGTTTGTTAGCTCATAACTTCAGAAAAGATAATCCTATTTTGGTACTTTTTGTTTTACTCATAAAAGTGGTATGTAGGTATAGTAAAGTGGATATGTGCTGCTTGATTCAACCGCCTGCATCGCCACCTGGTGGGAAACAGTGGAGTTAGTGTTCCTATCTCGGAAACAGTTCAAGACAGGGGAAAAAAGTGAATTATAAAATTGCAGAGCATCATCGATTTAGTACGAAAAGGTAGTTTAGACGTTAAAGCTAAAAACAGAACGCTTAAAACGTGCATTTGTTTGATCACAATCTCCTATTTTGTGCACACTTGCACGACATTGCATTTGTTGTAGCGTAGCGGGTGGCATTTATGCCATGTAAAATTCAAAGTATGGTTATTGTAAGCGGTGACATCGATTAACGCATAGACGTTTTAAACCTACTTCATAAAGGAAGAGATTCTCAATACAAACAATGTTTCTCGTTGTTGTTGTTGAAATTTGTTAGCTTATAACTTCGTAAGAGATGATTTAATTTTAATACTTTTTTTGTTGTAGTAATGATCTTGGCCTGAAATAGGTTTCATTATGATTTCATTAAGATATAAACAAATTACGGGATACTCACAAAAGTCTGTTTTCACTTTAACTGCTGAAAGCATGCAGCTACACTGGTAAAAGCAGTACGTAAGTATCGATGGTGAAACTTCTGTCCGTCAGCTGCAATATATATTTTGCTCTTTGTTTGAACTTTACGCTGCGCAATTTTCAGCGCAGCGAGTGACAAGTATTCACTGTAAAGTTCAACCTATATGCCTAACAGAATTTTTGGTTACGAATACAGCATATCCATTCTTTACATTTCTAAAGACTTTTTAACTTAACGTATGTTCATTCAATAGATAGTTTTTTGCTCATATCCGATAAAGGCAAGAAAAGTGACACAACTTAAAAATGCAGCATTTGAGAAAAATCAACTTAAATATAACTTGACTAGAATAAAACTGGCACAACTGTCTCTCGAGTGGATAACTTTCTACTAGATGGAGATGTAACTTTTTTGTTCACATTGGGTGCATTTCATGTATTTTTCAGTGACACAAACCATTTTTTGAGTTATGTCACTTTTCTTGGAAGTTGTGATTTGTGAAACTGCTGTCGAACGTCTTTTGATGTTCTGCAATATGAATAAGTTTTCACTGAAAAGAGAAAAATAAAATCTTTTTGTAAAAAAATAGAACCGACTCCAAAAAGCAACTACTATTCAAACAAATAATAATAAAAAAAAATTATGAAATGAAACTAAATTGCGCCTAAAAGTATAAAATAATTTCCTTCGCCAAACAACCTGTAACACTACAATTAATCATAACTTTTGATGTCGGCGCAAAATTAAATAAAAATTCAATACAAATTTATTCAATACAAATATCAAATCCTATTCAAAATACACATCTCACATTGTCACCTGCAAAACGCAGCCGAAAAAATATTTTGATTCAAGAAAACAAATAAGATTTCATAAGCAGCAAAAGTTGGTGAAGATGCTGATATCTGACGTCCTTGGTGAAAGAAAAATCGCAAAATTATCTGGCAAACATATTTATTTTCTTTGAAATATCATGATTAATTTGATAAGGTTTATTAAGAAAGTAATCAAGAATATGAAACAATACTTCGTACATAATATATTATGAAAATATACATCTTGCGTGTATATTTATGCTATACGTTTTGAACGCCAAATCCAAAAGACACCAAGGATGATAGTTATCAAAGTTACACCAAATTTGCAAAGCAAACTCTAACTTCGTAGAAACATAATTACCGCATTGTGAAGAATGTTCACTGTTCTGTGTAGATGCTACAAATGGTCCACTTGTATACAGGGATAAAATAATAAAGAAAACATGAAAATGGATCATTCCAGATAACAGCATTTGTTGCTACCGATCTAAAAACAAACCTTTAAAAACTAATTAAATTTTATTTAATTTTGCGCCGACTTCAAAGGTTATGATTAATTGTAGTGTTACAGGTTGTTTGGCGAAGGAAATTATTTTATACTTTTAGGCGCAATTTAGTTTCATTTCATACAAATTTTTTTTATTATTTGTTTGAATAGTAGTTGCTTTTTGGAGTCGGTTCTATTTTTTTACAAAAATATTTTATTTAATACAAAATCCAGTTGCTTTATTTATACCATTTTCAGTTGAGAACGTGCAAAGTGAACTGGAAAAAAATAAATTAGTTTGAAGGCGTTTTATAAATATTAATGGAAATTAAACACAAACAGATAGACGGACAGAAAGACATTCAGTTAGAGTAACTGAAGTTTTAATACATAGAAGAAGTAAACATAAGCATGTTTAACTATTGTTGGAAATTGTTAAAAATGGTAAGCAGAGTTGAAAATTCAATTCAAGGAATTTTCATTTCTTGGCTTTATCGTACCTGAATATTTCATTGTGGCCATGAAAACATTTTGCTAATTATACCATATTCTATAGAAAACATGTTTTTGTGCATATTTAAATAATAAATGTTAATTTCATTATGTTTTGTGCAGTGGAAAGGTATTTACATGCGATATATTTAAATACTTCTTATAGAGTGGATTATATTGAAAATTTTCATACGTAAACAAACAACTTGTGATATAGTGTAACCACGTTTCCAACGCCTAACAGTGAGGACGAGTCGAAAATCTTGGAGAGTTACCAAGTTGACCAACAGGTTTGAATTTAGTAAGCATTCAGTCATTCGGTATTCCCTTATCTCTTATTTTCTCTCGACGAAAAGCTTGTCTCCCCTATTTTACTAGTGGACTCGTTGAATCCGCACTTGCGCAGAGTCTTCCATGGTCGCAAGAAATGTAGTTAAAGAGTATTTACAGTTAAATACCGATTATTCAAGTTTCCGCTTTAACTAAGCTATCAAATATTTCTAAATTCTATTTTCTCCCCCTAAATTTTTCATTTTTAAAACCACTGAAAAATACATACATAACTGAATAAACGGGGATGGCCAATAAAAGATTACACATGAAATGATCGTCAATATCATCAATAAGGAAAATGAATCTAGCAATGATGATGAAGACAATAACAGTGAAAATATGCATATGAAAATCTCCCATACAGATGGACTAAAAGCTAACGAAAGTGTGACTGAATAAGATGAAAAAGATGATGCAACATCAGCAATAATGTAATCTTTAAGAAAATGACAAAATGAAAACGATGAAATAACGTAAAAGAAACAAACCAACAAGAAAAGATCTATTTAATTATCGTAACAATATAAATTGCATGTGATGTATTTTATAACTTTTGTATTTGTTAAAACATACATTTAAACATACACAATTTATTTTATTTATAGTATTCGCTTTAACCGTGTATTACGGTTATCCGAGTTAGTCTCACAAGGGAAGTGTGAATTAGTAAAATCGCTATTGAAGCGAAACCAACCTCAAATTAAAGAGCATGGTCGAAAACATTGGATACCGTACAAATTTGCTGCAACAACTCCCATGGGGGGTGAGATATGCCCTCTTTTAGTTTTAGTTATTTCTATAAAAGCCAACAAAACACGCAGCGTAGTGTGAACAGATGGTGCAGTGCTAGCATGCTTGACTTCGGATACGGAGGTCATGGGATCGAGTCCCCACAAGGGCGTTTTGTAATTTTTTCGATTTTTTTTTCTATACGTTATTAATTAAATTAAATTATTAATTTAAGAGAAAATATTTACATTAAGAAGTTTTTTTTTTTTTTTTTGAATATTCCAATTAATAAAGTATTGAGAATGAATTTAAGAAATGCATTTTTTTATTTTATTTATTTATTTTTTTTATTTATAAAAAGTTAAACCATGTTTAAAGCTACTAATATAGTTTCTAATTTATAACAATTATGATTAAAAGTAGAAAAATCATGAAACCATAAGTATTTTTCACAATTAGAACAAGAAATGTAAAAAGATTGATCACAATTATTTGAATTTCAATTTTGTTCACCGTCAATTATTGTTTATCACGAAAATTTTGTGAAATATTTGGCTTTTCGACGAGATTACTTGATTTGTAAAATTCATATTTACCCAGTTTTTGAATTTTTTTAGATGTAAATTAATTATAAATTAGCAAAAATCATTTTGAGAAAATTTGTCATTGTCTTCAATATTATTGTCAGTTCTTCCGACACCACTAAATTTGAAAGTTGTTTAATGAAATATTTAAAATTAAAGTTATAAATGCGACGTCGAATAGTTATGTGTTCATGATTTAGGATTTTTCATGCAAAAAATTGCCTGAATAAATAATACAGTTGAGAGCAGACGATTAACTCTTGCTATTAATGTCGTCGTTTAAAAATAGTAATTATAATTTATATAAAACAATCATTAACAAAATTTGATCTGAATGTAACCATTAACAAAATCTTACCTAAATATAATATAAAAGTATTTCCCGTATATTATTAATTTCTTTAAATTTAATAAATAAATAAATAAATTCGTTAAAAAATAAAATAAAATAAATAAATCGTCCGCGCTGAAAAGAAAAAAAAAAAAAAAAAAAAAAAAAAAAAAAAGGAGAAAAAAAAAACTTGTTTTAATATAATTAATATTTTCTCTTAAAATAATGATTAATCGAAAACGTCAAAAATAAATATTTCAGCTGAAATAAAAAAATAAAATACCAAACGCCCTTACGGGGACTCTATCCCACTACCTCCGTGTCCGAAATGAAGCACGCTAGCACTGCACCATCCGTTCACACTACGCCACCTGTTTTGTTGGCTTTTATAGAAAAAACTAAAATTAATAGAGGGCATATCTCACCCCCATGGGAGTTGTTGCAGCAAATTTGTACGGTACCCAATGTTTTCGACCATGCTCTTTAATTTAAGGTTGGTTTGGTTTCAATAGCGATTTTACTAATTCACACTTCCCTTGTCAGTGTTGGCAAAAACCCGGGTTTTTCTAGAAAAACCCAACCCACTTGGGTTTTTCTGGGTTTTTCCGGGCTTTTGTGGGTTTTTCTGGGCTTTTGTGGGTCTTTGTTTGAGTACATTTCCATTGCAATGTTAGATATATGTTATTTAGCATATTAGTTGGAATACACCTAATTATATTAAACTACTAATTAATCTAATATTTATCTTAGAAATAAAAAATTCGTTTGATTCTAATATTAAATAGTATTAATCAGTAAGATTAAGCTATATTTTATTTTAATGTATGCTTATTCAAAATAAATATTCTTAATAACAATAACTGATAAAATAAAAGAATTTAAACTCTTAAGTACAAATACATATCATTTAAATTTTTTTTAATTTTAAAAATAAGTTGCACTGCTTTACCCTTTTTTATTTATTTATTTATTTTTAAGTTTTTTAATAGTTATATGGTTATAGAAGAAAATTTTATTAGATTTATAATTATATTGCTACTAAAATTAAAATAAAATTATTATAAAGTTTTAAAACTAAACAATTTAATTAGTTAAGTATTGCTTGTGCACAACATCTATATGCACAACTGTTAAACAAAAATATCGTTCGGTTTTACAGGAAAAAGAAAATTGAACGAATGGGCTCTTCCCATCTGACGTCAGAGGTCACATGATAGGTGATAAACAAACGGCAGACGAAGTCTTCTGTACCTGTAGCGATTGCTCAAATAACATATTTTCTATTTTTTTTTTTTTTTTTTTTTCGATCAATCGAATTTAATCTGTGTTACTTTTTTATACATCACCATTTTTAATTCATTTTATATCATTATTCATCATCTTTTGTTTGCTGTATATATTTACAATCATCATTTAGTTTATATTTGTTATTGATGTTGATCGAGAACATGTTAAATACTCTGATTTTTGGTTCTTAAATCACTGACAGTGCCACACCGTACGGTGTACAGCCATTTAGGGCAATAACTAAGTTAATTAACTTGTTGTAACACCTTTATGCAATTAAATTTAATTGAACACATTTTAAAATTTCAAATTATAATCCAGAAACATTCCACAAGAACAAGCTATTATTTATTGCTAGATCAGTTAATGTAACAGTTACACTACAACTTACAAAAATCGATTCTTACAGGTAAAAATAAACACAAAGTGTTTTTTAAAAATTATTAAATTTACAAATACAATTACTCCTACTGCTTAAAAATGCAAAACATTACTTTTATTTAATTTTATATTAAATATTAACACTTTTGTTCTTAAGAACAATATTTAATTGAATTCGATTTTACGTTATTCGCACATCACGTGATTGAGCAGGGAAGAGCCTATCATAGAAGATAAACTTACTTTTATTATATTTATAACTGTAGTTACTTTTTATGCTTAATACTATTTTCCAGAAAATAAAAATAAGAGTATACTTTATAGATGGGATTTGCAAGTTATAAATAATTTTTAATAAAAAACCACTTATTTGCAAAAATCCAGTGGGTTTTTGTTTGCGGGCCCGCCCACTGGGCTGGGCCCAGTTGTCCAACCCTGGTTAGTCTCGGGTCCACATTTTACCTCGGATAATTGGTACTCCACTTACTGCTTGTCATTTTCAATAGGAAGTATCTCACAGTGAATTTACATAACATATATTCGTTTGAAGAAATTTTGTATGTATTCAAGGAAATTAGAGGGCAGACAGATGGACAGACGGATATATAAACCAAATCATAACCACTTTTAACTTTGTTGGCAAGTGTTAAAAATATCTTGTGTTTAAAAATATTATTTGAAAAAAAAATCTTCTCAATATTAGCCAATGTATTTAAGAAGCTCAATAAATTTCAACTTTTATGATACTTATAAACAGCAAATACAAAAGTTCTGTCGATGAGTACAATGATTCCGAAAAGATATAATTTTTTTCTATTTGGAATTTAAAATAAAAATGAAAGCAAAGTTTGAGTTCTTTTGACAGACACAAAACAAACTTTTCTTACAATGTCACGAAAAAACTGTGAAAATCATTATTTAAAGACATGAAACTTCTTTTGAAAAAGATAGCATTACTTGAAAAGAAGAAGAAAAAAAAAAAAAAAAAAATCCCTATCGTATTTGTTTTGAGGAATGCTTCAAATTTTCTTTGCGTTCAAGTCAGTTTTTATTTGAAACTTAACCCTAAAAAGAATTTTGTAAGAACTTTCTTTAAATTTTTATTTTTATTTATTTTTTAAATTTCCATGTGTTTTTATTCTGAAATATTTTAAATAAAGCACATGTAATTTATATTTATTTAGCATTTTAACTTGATTATCAGAAACAAGCGACTAATAAATTGTGTTTTGTTTAAGATGATTATTTTATTTTATTTTATTTTATTTTTATTTTTTTAAGTACTTTCTAGTTTTTTCTCAGTACTAATAAATTGGTATTGAGCAGTATTAATGTATTAATGAATTAATACAAAAGCATAAAATTTGTTAAATAATATTTGCCTTTATTAAAACAGGAATAAACTACTACGTCAGAAGCGCCAAAGAAAAATTATTGAGGTGCATACAGCTGTTTCGGTAGCCTAAAGCTGTCTTCAGTGCAAAAAGAATTCTTTTTGCACTGAAGACGTGTGTTGTGTTTCACGATTTTTGATTTGTGACGATTTATGATTCACAAGCAGACGTTTGTGTGTTCACAAACATTGTTCACAAATTTTGTGAACGATGTATCTCCCGAACCAATAAACGAAATTTAACGAAACTTGGCATTTACTTGAATCCTGACCTAAACTTGCGCTGAAAACGTTTGGGGATCAATCGCTCAAGAAGTGGCGCTGTAATTCCATTTTTTTTTTTTAATTTTTAACATCACTGCATGGGATACAATTTCATATAAATGTAAAGGTACATAATGAGATTTATTTTTGACGCACGATTGTAAAATTAATATGAATTATTGATAAGTAGCAGTGAAGAAAAAAGAAAATGCATGTAGAAGCATCGCTTCCCCCTCCCCCAATTTGGGGGAGAAACCCGGTGTGTATAAATTTTGAAATAATTTGTCAATAACATTAAAACGAACAGGTGAACCATTGATCTATGATAAGTCAAAACAAAGTTATCATTAAAAAAAAAAAGAAAGAAAAAGAAAAGCAAAACTTAGAGAAAAATGATTGTAATGTTGGCTAAAAATTAACTTTCTTTCGGCATCTAGTGTTATACTTCTTTGAGATAAAAATTCTCTACGTTCCCCATAGAAAACAGACGTCCAGCATCGGCCTGGATTAAAAAAGGACGTACTTCTCCCTGTTCTTCTTGGGTTCTAGGCTCTAACCGTTAAGCAACTGCACAATACTTGCCTTCTCTATGTTTATCAGCTTTTCCTCGTCTTCCAAAGCTCTCCTTTCAACATGTTATAAACACATGGCTTGTGTATATACTTGCGAATCTTCTTGCCTTCTAGCCGCTGTCCGGCAAGTATCTGGTAAAGCAATAAAGAATTTAGTAAATACAAAACTTTGTTTCAATACCATAAAATACAAGAACTCGCAACGATTATTTCGGATCGAAAGAAGACACGACCCTTCTTCAGGTGCTCGCAACAATTATTTTGAGTCGAAAGAAGACATGACCCTTTGTCAGGCTTTCGCAACAATTGTTTCGGGCTGAAAGAAGACATGATTCTTCGACAGGCGTTCGCAAAAAATGCTTTGGGTCGAAAGGAAACATGATCCTTTGTCAGGGGGTCGAGCCTTGCATTTTAAGGTGTTGATTCAATGTTTTGTACTTATTACTATTAAACGCCAGTTCTGTAAAAAAATTGATAAATAGTAATGACACAACAATTAGCTAAATGATTAAAATATACTTTTACTTAAAATATAGTCTGGTGAGTCACGCAGAAACTACGTAATACGCACACTGCTTTTTCTGACCTGATATTATGTTAGACAGATTATTACAGTTTGATGTGTGAAATATGAGGAACTGAATTTAAACTTCTCTAGTGCATTTTAAACAATAGTTGAAAATAATTTTAGAAACATTTTTATTTGCAAAACATGTCTGTGTAAAGGAAAAACCGCTTTCTTTAACCCCCCTTGTTGAATATTGTAGCTATACTCATAAAACAACTAAGAATGTTATTAAATTTTAAACTTCATCTTATTTAAAATTAATTTATTTAGAGAATTACCGAACGAATCAATTATTCAAACTCATTCGACTAATTTTGAGTAATCCTGTATATTGTCGATAAATTACTTTCACATTAAAAGTCTACTTAAAAAAAAAAAAAATAAAATAAATAAATAAATAATATTCGCTTGAAAAGATTTTAAACCACTTCCAGATATAGTATGGAGGATATATGAGAATTATTTTGTGCAGGTTTGTAAATAACATATAAATATTTTTCATACCATACTGTATGCGTAACATTTTTTTGTGCACATAAAAATATATGTCAATTTCGTTATGTTTATTGCAGTTTAAAAATTTTAAATTGAACCTTACTAGAAATTTCGCCCTTTGACATAACTGAATACTTTTCCATGTCCCTATACATGACCACAGTGGACAATCCACCCTGTCATAATATCCTCGAGTAACCAACCGGTAGTGATCCCTACAGCACCATCACACTGTACATGAACCAATTGTCCATCTGAATAAAACATTTTAAGTATAGAATCTCCATATGATACTGATTTAGAATACCAAGTTTGAACTTCCTTTAAATACAGGGTGACAAGAAATAACTTGGACACACATGATACATTATAACTTTAATGCTAATGAAAATATTACTACCAAACTTCAATAAATAGGAATACATTATTTTGTGTATCATATTTACAAATTTTCAAGGTGGCTACCTTTAGCCTTAATACAGAGCTTTAAACGTGCCACAAAATTTTCGGCTATGGGCCCGCATATTTTATCCCATTCTTTGCATAAGAATTCCTTTAGGGATGCCGAAGTTTTATGAGTTTTAGCACAGACCCATGTCTCCAAGATGGACTAAACAGAATAATCCATCGGGTTCAAATCTGGGGAATACGATGGCCTACCTTGAGCTCCAATGAAGTCAGGAAAATTTGTCTTGCACCAATCTTGAGTGTCTTTAGCTCTGTGTGCATGTGAGGAATCCTGTTGGAAGGTCCATCTTTTGTTTTCAAAGAACTTTTGTGACCAAGGTAAGACAACATCTTCCAAAATGAGTTTGCGATAGTGGTAGTTACAGATATTTTGTTTGAAACTTCGTCCAAATTATTTCTTGTCACCCTGTAATAGCTTTTGGGTTATGCTGATAAGAAAATTACACACAGACATACACATACACAGACCAACCGCTAAAAACTTGATTTTGTTAAATAAATCCTTGTCGAATGCTGTTCTTAGTCAGTGTAAGAACATGATTCGATAAGGATTTATTTAACAAAACCGTATGAAGTATACTTTTTTTACATAGGCATTTTTGCTAGCGTTCGTACACTTTTGTTACCGACTGTATTTTAAATTTTATTTCTTTGTAGGAAATTTTACAAATGTGTACTTCTTGCGTATTGCTTAGTATGAATGAGCTAACGAAATTAAAGTTTGATATTTTGTGAAAAAAAATGGGCTAAATTTACAAGGTAGTACGAGTTTTCTAATAAATCTTTGAAAAATGTAATTTTTTTTTTAAGAATACAAGATATATAATTAATGGAAACGAGAAATAAAAATTTATAAGTTTGAAATTATTTTCTTATTTTCAGAATTTTTTTAGTTTATTCATTTGAAAAGACATCAATCATGTGTATATCACATATTCTGTTTCACGGAATTATAAGATAATTATTTTACATCGTGAGTAACTTTTTATTATTATTCTAATTAATAGTTATTATAAACGATGTAGTGATATAAAGAAAAAAAAAAAAAAAAAAAAGGAAAAAAAAATTTTAGTTAAAATATGTCTATATATATATATATATATATATAAATTGTTCACTGCACCTCCAAAAAGGTTTCTTCGTTAATGGCAATTTAAATTATTCTAAAATCATTTCTATAGTTGAAACGAAATGTATATTAATTTGAAAAATCGTATCTAATTAAAATGTTGATCTAAGCACTGCGGAATGTTAGTCTAAGCACTTACTAAATTCATTCTACCTTCAGTAGAAACAGCTCCCCAGAGCACCATAGATCCACCTTTAAAATGCCTGATTCATATCTGCCTTTAAAAAAAGTCTGTTCTGTCTTTTGCTATCTTCAGATCATGCCAGTAACTGTTAAAACCATTTGGTTAATCAAGAATAAAATGTTTTTCATCCGAAAATGCAACATTTTACCATTTAATATTGTCTTTATTCAACTTTAACACAGACGTTCTTTCCTCCATTTAACATATAATTAATTATTTTAAACATGCATAAATGTGGACCCCAACCTTTCATTAAAAATTATGATCAAATTCAGCAGCAGTCATTTTGAGTAGAACAGTAAGAGGAATTATGAGTCTTCGATCTCTGTAAAAATACTCTAATTTTGCATCAGATCTCTCTCCTATCGAACCAGAAGTTCAACGTTTGATCACATTTCCTTCAGCAATTTTAGATCATAGAATTTCATTAAAAATACGACGGATTGAAATTATCCCTTCACTTAAAAACACATTTATTATACTTCACTACATGAACGTTCTTTTTTTTCTAGGAATTATCAGTAATGTCCATCCAAGAAAAATTGAAGGTTTATATGAATTAATCTAGCCCAGTAGTTAACAAATGCGCGTGTCAACTGTAATTTACATGCTAGTATGTTAAGTAATCCGAAAAAATCTTGATTGTCCCTATAATTATGAACATCTAAAAACGCGGAGAAAAAATATTTTGCACTATTTTTTATTAATTTTGTTTCATATAAAAAAAAATATAACAGTTTTGGTTTTTAGAAAACTAGATATATTAAGTGCACTTAGTATAATCTTGTTCACAATTATTTTTACATTAGTTATTTCAAAACATAAAGTGTCCTTAAACGTATGAGAAGGAGTGTAAGTGAATTCTATGTTTATTATATTGCAATTTGTACATTTAAAAACCCACGCCTAGTGTAGGATATTTCTTCATGTAAAATGTATTTAAGTATATAAATTCTCTGAATGCACATAAGGATAAGTGTTTGCAAAACAGATTTAGGCAAAACAAATTTTATTTCTTTTCTTCTAGGAAATTTTACAAATTTCTACTGGCAGAAGAAACAATGTTAAAAGTTTCATATATTGCAAACAATGTGCTAAATATGCAAAGATACAAAAAATTCGTTTTGAAATAAATCTTTGGGAATTATTGGAAAAAATTCCGGTAGGTTTGCGAAAGCAAGTTGTGTGATTAATGGGAATGGAAAATACAAATCTGTAGCTTTCAAAATTTGTTTCATTTTTATTTTATTTTCATAATAATTTGATTTAATTTATTTGAAGTGTTATCAATCGTGAAAATATTGAGTATATATATATAAAGATATATGTCAAGTTTTTAAATATTATATTTAATAAAATTGTTAGACAATCCCACTGATATAATATAATGCACTGAATGTATAAATGTACCATAAGAATATACTGAAAATAAAATAAATATTTATAAATATAAATGTTTAATAATAAAATAATGCACTGAAAAGAGAAGGATAAAAAGAAAATTTAGTTAAAATATATCATACAAATTATAAAACTAATTCAGCTTATTGCTTTTTTAATGGCAAAGTTGATAGCTGTGTTAAAAAAAAAAAAAAAAAAAAAAAAAAAAAAGTCCGTGCATTTACTCCAAAATAACACTAAAACTAAAAATTTCACTTAGTTTTAAAAGCATTGGTACAGTTGAAGGGAAATATACACCAAAGAGTCATCAAATTATGACTAACCTTCATAAAGAGCAATAAACTCGGCCAGAGACAAAACTAAGTCGCACGCAGATGTATTGTAATGAATTGTAGGAACATTCTGATGAACTTCCCGTCATATTTTGGCCGCCAATTTCACCTGACATGAGTCCATTAGAATATTCGTAGTTCAACATGAAAAGGGAATTCCTGCAGCCCGCTACCATCACGTAGTGTGTGGTAATTGTAGAATCAGCTTATGAGTTCCTGGCACCAGACACCTCAGACAACGCATCATCATTTTGTAGGATCGCCAGGTTTTGGGGGTTTTAAAAGTGAAAAGTAGCTCATATTAAACAATTGGTCGTTATGTAATAGCTTTACGGTGTATATCAGTTAACTGGTTAATGGTTTCTATTTCAAATTAGTTAGTCTCCACCCGCCTAGCCGTCGATATTTCAAAAAGAACATACCTTTAAAGTTGCCGTATACACCAGATCATAAGCAGTAGCCAAATGTTATGATAAATAGCTAAAAATAATATAAAAAAGATTGTTTAAAATTATGAGGGTCATAAGGGGGTTTTCCGAACTAAAAATTGAAGAAAATATCAAGAGGATCACGCGTATGAAATTTTTGCACTTCATTATTTTAGAACAACATACGTATATTAAGTTTCCATCAATATTATTACTAATATTGCACTAAGTGTTTGATCCTCAGGGCCCCAAACATTCACAATTTTGTATTTTTGGCAAAAATTATTTTTAGAGACTTGAACTACTTATATACATATATATATATGCATATGAATGCAAAGGCACAACTTTTTTTAATCGAAATTTACACTCAAAAAGTCAAAAGAGGTAACAAAAGTCACGGGATACCTCCTAATATATCCTCCTAACCCCTGTCCGAGATTCTTTTTTTGCACGGCGAAGTGCAGCAACTAGCTGTCTCATGGACTCAACAAGTCGATGGAAGTTCATCTCAGAAATATTGAGTCATGAGGACTTTATAACCAATTGCAAACAATTGTGGCCCGGTGACATGGCGCATTGTCACCCATAAAAATTCTATCGTTGTTTGGGAACATGAAGTTTATATGGATGGCTGTAAATGGTCTCCAAGTAGCTGGTACAGTCAATGGTCGATTCAGTGTGACCAGAGAATCTAGTAAATTCCATATAAATACAGCCTACACTATTATGGAGCCAGCACTAACTTGCGCAGTGCCTTGTTGATAACTTGGGTCCATGGCTTCGTGAGGTCTGCGACACACTCGAAACCTACTATCAGCTCTTACCTACTGAAATCGGGACTCATTTGACGAAACCACGGTCTTCCAGTCGTCTAAGCTGAAACTGATATGAATCCAGGAGAGGCATTGCAGGTGATCGGTCTTCTGCTGCCACATCCCATTAAAGCCAGATTTCGCCGCACTGTCCTTACGGACAAGTCTGTCGTACGTCCCACATTGATTTTTGCTGTTACTTGACGTAATGTTGCTTGTCTGCTAACACTGCAGGTATACGCACACGTCCCTGATCTCAATCATAAAGTGGCGCAGTCGGCCATTGCGTTGTCCATGATGGGAGATTATGCATGAATTTAGGTATTCTCGACACACACTTGACACTGTAGATCCATAAATGGCGAATTACCTAACGATTATCAAAATGGAATGCCCCATGCGTCTAGCTATAACTACCATTCCGCGTTCAAAGTCTGTTAATTCCTGTCGAGCGGCCATAACCATGTTAGAAACCTTTCCACATGAATCACTTGAGGACAAATGAAAGCCCTGCCCAAGAATAGTCCATTTATACATCTTGTACGCAATACTACTGCTATTTATATATTTTATATTGCTACCCCATGACTTTTGTCGCCTCAGTGTACTATGAAATACTCTATGACACAAATCACACATAAATGTAAAATTCTTGTGCCCACTACGCTCATGTAATAAAATAAAATAAATTTAAATTTAAATAAATTAAAAAATGAAATACAACATTGGTTACAGTAAATGCACTGGTCGGAAAGTGATAAATCTAATTAAATCGATTCTACCTGTTTAAATTCAATATAAATAGCACTTTTGTTACATTAAATATACTTAGAAAGATTTAAATCAGTTTTTATCGCTACAGTTTATATTTGAAGCAATATTAGCACTTTCAGTGAGGAGGGCAGAATCTGTATCATTTGGAAATCAGTAATTTTCCCTACGGGCGTTTCGTTTGCTATCCTTGTGCTAAAATATTTCTTTAGAATATACTCAATATTCGTCTTTCTACAAGCAACATACTATGATTACAAATACTTTGATTGAAAGTAGTATAGTTATAACGTATATCCATTTGTAATATAAACAGGAATACAGAATACCCTGTTCTAAAATTATGTAACTTGCAACAATAACACCGGCAGGCGGAGCTTACATTTAATATTATGCCAACAGTGAATCTTCATATAAGGAGTCTCCACTGAACTTTTCGAATCAATTCGCATAATTTTTTATTTATAGTAGCTTAACCATTCCCATAATAAGTTAGGAACTTGAAATTCCCCAAGGCCAAAAAAACCTCTCATAGACCCTTACAGGAGCGGTGGGTATGTTATATATACCTTCTAATTTTAACTACCAAATTCAAAAACTCTTCCCGTATATTTTTTTACAAAGTTTAACATAACAGAGGAAAATCTTCGTTTATTTCTTTTAGTTTAGGCTTGCTTGTAAATTTTGGTGGTAGTTTATTCAAAATGAGTGAAAATTCCTTGCCTCTGAAAGGTCTAAGTGCGTTTTTTTTTTTACGTAAATAATGGAATTAGAATGAGGAAATAAGAACCCTAAAAGTTTTATTTATTATTTATTTATTTTTCTTGTAAAAAAATCTGTCAGTGCAGCCACATACCATAAAACTAGTCGTGAGGACGCGTCCAAAATGTTGGAGGGATGCCAGCTTGAAATTTGGAAAACATACAGCAATTCCGTGCTCAATTATTGCTCATTTTCTCCGAGTCAGTTGACTGTCACTCCTATTTCAGCACTGGACTCGTTGAGTTAGCTCTTGCGCAGATGTTTCCATGGTTTCATCAAATGTGGTCGAAGAATACTGTTTTTTCATTGAAAACTTTTAAATAAAATACATATAAATTAATCAACTAATGGTTTATTTCAATAACACTTGAAGAACTACAAAATGTGTACTGCACGTGAATGTTGTTAGTATACTTACTTAATATTCCTTGTATGCTACCCATATTGTAAATTGTTGTAAACGTAATTAAAAACATATGCACGTTGTATAAGTTTCACCAAAATATAGTATGTAAATTGTATCAATACACATTAGGTACAAGATAAATGGGAGCAAAGTTTGACATATGTATAAAACTTGTTTTTCCTTTAGGAAATTTTACTATTCAGTAGTCTAACGCATAACAAAATTTGAATAAAATAACTTTTAAATTAAAGGTCTAATACATTGCAAAACTATATGCTAAATGCAGAAAGAACAAACAAATCTTTTTCAAATAAATCTTTTTGAAATATGAAAAGAAATTTTGCAGTTTTGGGGAGGCAAGTAATATGATTAATGGGAATAGAAAATAGAAATTTATATATTTGAAAATTTTGTTTTATTTTTATCTTCGAAATATTTTGAATTTATTTATTTGAAGGGTTATCAATCATGCAAATATTAGACATTTCAGTTTTTAAGAATTAAAAGGAAAAGTTCTTAAACAATTTATAATGAAAAGTTTTTGGAATTATAAAATAATTTGTACGGTTCAGAGATAGAGTATAAATTATTAATTTTATTATAGATTATAATTTTTCTTTTTCAGAAAAATTATAAATATAGATTATAATTTTCTTTTTCAGTCCTCGGCACATATCAAAGTATGACATTTGTCCTGAAATTTTCAATTATTACAAAAGTAAAGTATGAAAGCATTATATAAAAAGAGTCATTAGAAAGAATTTTTAATCAAATTATACGATAAAAATTGTAAAAATTATTAATGCTAATTTTTATGAAGGATAAAGTTTATAATTACTTCTAGTTTTCAGAAAAGAAATGCTCACGATACTTATCATTTATAAAATTTTCAATTATTGTAAAAGTATTGATACAGTTTAATCGCAATTTTTTCAAAGTAACATATATTTAAATTATCCAAAAACTTCCAGTGTGCAATAGTCGTACACCTTCCATTACCCTCCACTGCGTATATGTAACTTCCTTTTGTGAAATAGAGTGCTAAAAAATTAAATTGGCCTAACTGATCAGGACGTCAATTAATTTTTTTGTAGTTACCATCTAAAAGAAACGTCGTTATTATAGGCCTGCTAACTATGCTAGTTTATCCGTAATGGTATTAGGCCCCGCCTTTTTTTTCACACCAGAATAGTTGTAGAGTAATATTCAGCAATATGTTCTCATGATTAAATAAGTAGACTATTGATCTACAACTATTCTGGTGTGAAAAAAAGGCGGTGCTTAATACAATTACAGATAAACTAGCATAGTTAGCAAGTCTATTATTACATGTAAAAAGGAATTTATACTGCGAGTTTAAAGAAAATCAGTAGAGTTGATTTTCCTATAGTAAACAAAACATAGGAAAGAATGTCTAAAATGGAGTTTATATAATAAATTTAAAGATAATCGTTCGAGCCATTTAGAAATGGGGACTTTTAGTTCCACTTACGACTTTCGGTATTCCACTTCCGTTTTTCTAATTTACATAAAAAATTATCAAATTCATCTGTTTCCCAGATCCACCTTAATTATGCAGAATAGTTATTGTATATTACTTCGTTACGGTAATGTGACAGCCAGAAGAATCTGCACTCATTTATACCCATTCATCGGTCTTCAAAAATTACTTTTTTGGGGCCCAGTATCATTTATGTAAATCAAATAAAAACTAGCTATCAAAGTTTTTGACCAAATGCAATACTTTCATAACTTACGGTAGTAGGGTAATACATGTAAAATGAGTTCATTCACTGAGAAAAAAAATATACCGTTTTCATCTAGAACGAAAAGGTGATTCTTTTCTCAATCCCTAAACTAGAAATATAGATTTCCGAGCTATGAGTATAAGGCACGCCAATACACTGAGAAAAAATTCTATAACTGGCATCCAGAGTCTAAATTATGGCTCTAGAAAAAATAGTTCCCTGTCATCCTTATAAATTTCTTATAAAAATATTTCTAGTCCCCTTCGAAAGTGAATTCTAGAGACCTCTATTAGAATTCTTGAGCGTTTGCCTATACTATCGAGGACACACCTATTTGAAAATATCTCCAAAAAAATGTGAATACAAGAGGCGCGGGTTTCAGCAGCTATAATCTTGGTTTTTGACCCGATTCTACAAAATTAAGCGAGAATTTCTCGCAATACAAAAGATTCAGAATATTCAGAATATTGTTTTACCATCTAGAAATGTGTAGATTAGAAGTTTTCGACCATTTCGTCTATTTAGTTTATTGGCGTGCCTTATGCGCATAGTTTGGAAATCTATATTTCTAGTTTAAGGATTTAGAAAATGACCATTTATTCATTCTAGATGAAGGCCGTATATTTTTTTTTCTCAGTGTTGCACATATGTGTTATTAATAGTTATACTTTTGTAAAGTACAGTTTATGATTATTTGTATTTTAAATTATTCTATTTAAAACATATGGATATTGCTTATGTTAAAATAGCATTGTACGCTTTTAATTGAATTAATACACGTAAATGAATGTATGCAAGATAGATGTAGAAAAAGTTCAATTCAAGTATTTTTTTCTTTTAGAAAATTCTACAAATGCGTACCGCTAGAACTTGCAATAAACTATGAATAATCAAAATTTTTGACTAAATGCAATACTTTCATAACTTACGGTAGTAGGTTAATACGTGTAAAAATAGTTCATTTCAATTATGTGTTATTAATAGTTATACTTATGTAAACTACAGTTTATGATTATTTGTTTTTTAAATTGTTCTATTTAAAAACATACGGATATTGCCTACGTTAAAATAGCGATGTACGCTTTTAATTGCATTAATACACGTAAATGAATGCATGCAAGATAGATGTAGAAAAAGTTCAATTCAAGTATTTTTTTTTTCTTTTAGAAAATTCTACAAATGTGTACCGCTAGAATCTGCAAAATACTATGAATAATCAAAGTTTTTGACTAAATGCAATGCTTTCATAACTTATGGTAGTAGGTTAATACATTTAAAAATAGTTCATTGCACGTATTTGTTATTAATAGTTATACTTATATAAAGTACAGTTCATGATTATTTGTAGTATTTTAAATTGTTCTATTTAAAAACATATGGATATTGCTTACGTTAAAATAGCATTGTACGCTTTTAATTGAATTAATACACGTAAATGAATGTATGCAAGATAGATGTAGAAAAAGTTCAATTCAAGTATTTTTTTTTTCTTATAGAAAATTCTACAAATGTGTACCGCTAGAATCTGCAATAAACTATGAATAAGAAAATTAAGTTAAAAATTTGATAGATTGTAGATCTATACAACTGCACGAGAAGATACAAAGACATTTATGTGGGTTATGGGAAGAAATTTCGTAGGCAGGAGGAAGCCATCAATGTGATTAATGGAAATGGGGAATATGAATTTATGTGTTAGAAAAACTTTTTGTACATTTATCTTATTTTCCGAATATTTTGAGTTTATTTATTTAAAAAGTTATTAGTCATCTTAGTACGATAATTTTTTAAAAGGATTGGTAGGTTTTTCCCGATTAGCTTGCCACAATATATATATATATTAAAGAACCAAATCATTATCTTTTTTATATCACATAGTAAAAATAACTATAAAAATTCCGTTGAAATCGTCAGCTTGTATTTTAATACTCAGTCGTTTCAGGTATTTTCTACTTCTGTAGACGGACATTTTTTAGCAGTACGTTGAGCTGTTAATCTTGTACTCTCTATGGGTTTTAAATTGATGTCGTTTTAACAAATTGGAATAATTAATTAAAATGGTTAACTCGAAATTCCTGGGTTATTTAGCTTCTTTTCATATCTCACGTGCTTTCTGCTTTTAGTAGTTCACGAGGAGATATACATACATATAATCAGTCAGACATACATACAGTTATATACGTTCCAGACATACATAAAATCGGATTTCATTCGTATAATTATGAAAAAAAATTTTTTTTAATTGATTTTTGAATATTAATAATTGAGATGTATTAGTGTATTATTATGAATTATTAATGAATTTTTATTACAGAATTTATTTAAATTACACATTAAAATCTGTAACTGAAAAGTAGGAGAGTATATATATATATATATATATATATATATATAATACATACATATATAGTTAAAATATGCAGTGTAAAAAACGGAAGAACAGAAAATTTAAAGAATGAAGAAAAGAAAATTTCTGTAACTTTTCTACAGAAAATTTGTTTTCTAAAACTACAGTAATTTACTGTAAAATCACATCCAATTATTCAAAAGAAACAATTTTTATCTGTAGATACAAATATCCTCTCGTGGCTACATATTTTTTATGATTTGTTTACTGAGAATAGGTATCAAAGAACGATTGAGAAGTGATAAATAGCGGACCAAGTTGTGCTTCCATGGCCGACAGGTAATATCGTAGGTTGCAATGATGTGGACACTATTTTGATCCTGACTGAAAAAAAAAAAAAAAAAAACCATGCAAATTTTATGTAATGCGAGAATTTCTATAGTGTGTTCTACAGGAACCCTCCCCCCACCCCCTATTATTTACGAATGATTTCTGTATTACGCTATTACAGAAATGCATCTGGTAAAACATACAAATGGAAATGAAAATTAAAATTAAAAATCAAAATAAATACATAAATACTAAATAAAATGTTTACACTATCATTTATTAGATACAAATAAATATTTTTATTTTCATGCGAGTAATAAAATTCTGCGTTCATTTTGACGATGAATTAAAATGTGTATCACAATTGTGTAAGTAAAGATCTTGGCGAGATATGTCCGAGCTACTTTGGTGGCGAATTTCAAGTTTCCAGTATTTTTTGGTTATATTCTGAAGATAAATTAAACAATATTCAGAAGCCATTATCAATACATACCCAGAAGAAATAGCCTACAAATATTCAGAAGCCATCATCAATACTTATTCAGAAGTTATCGTTAACAAATATTAAGAAATCATCATCAATATACATCCAGATGATATCGCGTACAAATATTCAGAAACCAACATCTATACTTATTCAGATGATGTCGCTAACATATATTCAGAAGCCATCATCAGTAATTATACAGAAGATATTGCCACTATATATTCAGAAGCCATCCAATTTATGAATGGTTTCGGATACCGAAATCGGCATTTTTTTTTTTTTTTTTTTTTTTACATGCAATCAAGGATGAATTTCTCACTTTATGGTTTCGGATACCGAAATCGGCATTTTTTTTTTTTTTTTTTTTTTTTTTTTTTTACATGCAATCAGGGATGAATTTCTCACTTATCAATAGGTTTTGAAAAATGTAAAAGTTTTTACAGATCTAACAAAATATTTTTAGATAGTTTAATAAACTAAATGGTAAAATTGGATATTGGCGGGCATCTTGGAGAATTCAAAGTGTAATACAAAAAAATGGCGACAGTGCAAAATCGCTATCTGAAAGAAGTAGTCCTGTCGTACTGATATATATATATATATATATATATATATACTAGTAGGCTACGCCCGCTTTGCTGGTCACTATACTGAAATGAATTTTCAAAAGAATTGGATCAGTATTTATTTTTTACATCACATTATAAATAAAAAATAAAAATAAAATTACATTGAAATCTCTCTAAACCTCGCTTCGGGTACTCGCTGCCTACGACAGTTCTTTTTCCGCCCGTACTGCATCGGTCCAGGTTTTGCTGTCTGCGGAAAGGTCTTTCCCGGGCACTTCAATATGGATATTTATCGACGACATATGGATCATATGTAAGAACTATGATTTTAAGTATGACTGTATCTCAGCACCTATTACACATTTTAGTTTTTGAACCATGCGTTTTATAGCCCATGTGATTTACACTATATTACGATTTGATTCCGACGAGTAAAATAAAATAAAATAAAAATTAGATTTTCTTTTAAAAGGAATTAAATACATGAAAAACAAATAAATTTTAATCATTTTAATCTTTTCTACTGTATACTACCATTTTCTTTCCAATAAATAATATTAAAAAAAAAAAAAAAAAAAAAAAAAAAAAAAAAGGATTTTATTTTAAAGGAATTAATTTAAAACCAAAAATAAAAAGTTGTTATACTATAAAAATTATACATAAACATAACAATTTATTTATATTGCATTACCATTTGGTTTTAAATAAATATAATAATAATAAAAAAACAAAGTTTTCATCTTTAAATGAATGTATTAAATAAGAAAAAAATTGCATAATAGCCGTTGCTAAGATATGCAGACGATCACGATGGAAGAATATTCATGAAAAATGAAACATAAAAGCCACTATTTAAAATTAAAAAAAAAAAAAAAAAAAAAAAAAAAAACTAATTAAAAAAAACTTCAAATTCGAAATTCGGAGAAATCTCGATGAAGTGCTCACCTACAGGGTCCCAGGTACCCGTCTGCCAAAATTTGCAGCTCTGCGATTAGTAGAGTGAGCACTAGAGCGCAGACACACACGCAGACGCTTCTCTTTATTTATATACATATATATTCTATCAACTGAAATTTTAAATTTCAGTCACATGTTTCTACGGTAAAATTAAATATCAATACATAAATAATATATTATTATTATTTTAAAAATATTTGTAAATACAATTCTGTATAAACAAACCGCAAAAGTTAATTAAAGTGCTCATCCCATTTATATCGAATTTCGTTAATAATTAAATACGATATTTTATGAAACTACGTACTTAGAAGAAAAGAGAATGCATATGTTTAAAAAAAAAATTATTATGCTGCAATAGGGATTATTGAAGAACTTTTGAATTTTCAATGCAGTATTTTAAGAAAATTTTTCCAATTAACTTTATGTTTAGATTTTCACGTTTAATTATTTAATTTTTGATTTCAACTAATTAAACATGGAGTACTTAAGAGAAATTTTTGATAAATTTTTTTATTGTATTTAAGTAGTTTATGGTAATCACATAAATCATATTTTTAATCTAGTTAAATTTCATTCATACGCTTATTTATATTTTAGTAAAGATGGTATGGAGAATTAAGGAAATAAAATTTCATAACTTTTGAAGGCACTAGAATGTGGCAAAAATTATAGTTTTCATGCTATAAAGGAGCGTTTATACGTCTTGAAATGGGCTGAAATGTAACGACGTATAATCGAGGAGAATATAATTGAAATTAAATAAAGAATTTAAAAATTAAATAAGAATTGAAATGTACGTACTTATTTTAAAGTTATTTAGTTATTTTTTAAGACATTGTTAGTTTATCATATTACAATAATATTCATGTCGGAAATAATTAATAAATTGTAAAGTTAATTATTTATTCAAAAATTGAAAAGAATCACATCTTGATTGTATACTTTAATTACCAATAATGATTGTTTACACATACTTTTAAAATCTTGAATCATAATATAATATGCTTACACTGCATGCGTTAAGTACTAGTTGTTTAACAATTTATGTTAAAGCAGGTACGCATTTAAAAAAAAAAAAAAAAAAAAAATGCAATTGGTTTCTTGCCGACCCATTACATTCTAAGATTGAATACGACTGAGATCTCTGAGAAGTAGAAAACTGTAGAATGATGTGAAATTTAACTTTCATATATTGATTATAAATGCTAAATGGATTTCACATGATTAAAAGTTCATTAAGCTTATCAATATCACGACCTTACTAGATCACTCTACGCCAAAGGCGCCAAAATAAAAGCGGCCTTAACAAAACTGCAAAGATCAAAAGATGCCGCCGAATCGATTTTCATGGTCGGCACCGAGCGCCATCTACTTTCCCAGGCTTTAGCAAACGTGAAAAATGCCAAGAACATGAAATATTCATCCATGGTTCAACTAAATAATAATATATGTATATAATACAATTTTAAAAAAGACACAATTTAAAATTATTTTTATAAAAGTAGTAAAAGTACAGTCGAATATTCCTATATATTTTAATGACACCCACTTTCGCTAGAATTGATTCTAGGATAATAATAGATGACTAGAAATATATATAAACTATTTATTTTTTTATTTTTGACTTTATAATTCTTATTTATTTTCTTTCATGCAAAAGAGAAATTGGAAGAAAAGTATCTTATTTAAGAGAAAACGACTAACATCATTTATTATTTTTCAATGGATTGGTTTAAAATTATAGCCACAATTATTTTTATGATTCATAGATTTTTGCGTATCTGAAGATTGCATTTTAAATTTAATTAAATCAATTTAAATGCTCTACAAACGAAAAAAAAAAAAAAAAAAAAAAAAAAAAAACTAATGCAACTTCATATACAAAACTAAGTTAGTTCTCCTGTGGCGGCGCACAGTGGATCGAACAATGTTAAAATACGAACATAGGTCCAAAAATCAATCTCTATATAACTGATATTTTGCAGTGAAATAATTTAAAAGAGTGTCTAAAAAATACAAATATATGGCTATTTCTTCAATTACACAAAGTTTTATTATATATAAATAAGTTCAAAACGAAAACTTTCAGAAATAAGATTTTTCGATGACTTTCAGTGACTTTATTTGAATAGCCATCTAGTGGCACTTAAGATAACTATGAAAAAATATGAAATAAAAATACCTTTAATAATGTCCTAATAAAAGTTTAAGGTACTTCTGCCAACATTTTGTTGGTATTTTATGTTGTGATTCACGCATGAAATGTGAATATAAAATTAACAACAAAATTAAATTTATAAGTTGTGTAACTTTTTTTTGTCCAAAATTGTCCAAAATTTCAAACACATTTTACTACTCCCAAAAGTATACATTTTAATCTGTGAAAAGGATTTTCGCCACAAATCGCCACTTTTGGAGAAAAATAAATTTTTATTCTGTTTACCTCCAAATTATCAATCGAGAAATTTATCTGAATAACTGTATTCTTTAATGACAGAAAATATATTAAAATTTTTATAGTGAAAATATTATAGAAATTAGATGATTAAAATAGATTTACTAAATCAGAAATTATTTCTTATTTTTAAAAATATTTAATAAAATAATTAATTTTACTTTAAAGCTACTGAAAAGTACCCAAAAAAGGAAGGAAATGTAAATGGTTGCTGTCATAAAATGTTATAATTAAATAAATATTTAGTGTTCAATTACTAAATGTTAAAATTAAATATTATAATCCCATATTACGATTTAAACTAAAAGTTTCTGTGCAATAAAAATAAAGACAAATGTGAATTTTTCATAGAGTCTGTCAGTAAATGCTTGCATGAGTTTTTTATTGAAATACTACATAAAAAAAAAGAAAGAAAAAAGAATCAGTAATGTGATGATATATTTAACATTGTGTGCTAAATTAACGTAGTTTCTGATAGATACCCCGCAGGTTATATAATCCAGTTTTGCACCAGAAATTTCAATTGATAAATAAATTTATATTTGTACGAGCTCTTCCTTCGAAAAAGTATAGATTTCTCTATTAAATAAAATTTCTGGTGGAAAAATGACACATCTTACCTGCGGCTTATCTACCAGAAATTACGGTAATTGTGTTATAAATGTAGATTTTCTTCACGAAATTTTTATTTTTCCTTTTATTCTCTTCTTTTTTGCAACATTTGTTTCTTTGTCAGGTATGTTTCTAAATTCCTGTTTGCAGCAAAAAAAAATATGATGCCGTTTAGCCCCTTTATAATGTCAATTTTTCCTCAAATGGTACATTAAACTAATTTCACGAATAAAAATTGGTGTAAAGAAAAAAATTCATTTAGCTTATTAGAAATAATTAATTTTAATTTTGACACATTATTCTCTTAGTTAATCGCAAACTTCTCATAACCCATTGTATTAACATAAGCAGAATTGCCACAAATGACTATTTTTTTTTATTTTTTTTCGCACCAATATTATAAAAATAATATTTATACTGATATTTTTCTACAGAAAAGATACACAGGAAACATTATTTAAAAAAAAAATGGTGCTAGTTGAATAAAATGATAAGAAATTTGGTGGGGAAAATATTCCTTTGGCCTTATAAAGGGTTAAAAAAATCATAGAATCGCTTTTAGTATCATACATATATACATATTTAAATCGGAATGTGACAAAAAACATCATATATAGATAATAATAATACCATAACCTCCCTATGTTCGCCACTGCCTATACTTCTATCCACTGTGCGGCGCTATGCGCTGACCTTAACTTCCAACGCATTTGATTCCGGAAAAATATTGTTACGGCCGCTTTCCCGACATTAGCGCTGAGGAATGATCTAGTAGGGCCGTGATCAATATCTATATAATATTTTTCTAACGTGGTCCAGTTACGATTAAATTTTGCCGAAACGATATGATAGTGATGTAATTAATAAAATACGCGAGGATAAAAAACAATATTTATAAACGGACAGTATTTACGCACGTGATCTCAGTTCAATGATCTAATAAGAAAATTGACGACACTTGTCTGATAACAGTATTTTATGAAAAAATGTACTTTTAAAAATTGAATCTTAAGAATTTTTTCAAGCGTCATTTTAAACCTAGCAACATTTTAGAGATATATATAGAATATGAATTATTATCATAAACTGACTAAAAAACAGAAAAAAAAATTATTTTTAAAAGTTGAATCTTAAGAATTTTTTCAAGCGTCATTTTAAACCTAGCAACACTTTAAAGATATATACAGAATATGAATTATTATTATAAATTGACTAAAAAACAGATAATAAAAAGTATAATTTAAAAAAGAATTATTACTATTATTATTATTTTAAATTATTCCAAAATGAAAAAAATAAAAAGTCTTCGCCAACATGGCGATCAAACATTAAAAGTCGTTCATTGGGGGTCCTATACTAAAACAGTACTGTCTTGCGGAAGTATAAAAACTGGGTCGTCAATTATGAATTTTATTTCGAAAACTTTGTATCATTTTAGTTTCACTATTGCACAATATTAATTTAGATCTAATAATAATTTGGCGACTAGTGAATCAAAACTTTAATTCAGTGGTGAAATTCATATAATTTTTATCTGTTTCAAATTTTAAAGGCAAATAAGAAAAAAAAAAAAAAAAAAAAGTGAAAATTTCGCTTGGGTTTGCTAGTTTAGAAATATAATAACAACCAAAAAAAAAAAAAAAAAAAAAAAAAAAAAATCAAGTTATCTCTGACGTTGATTATTTTTCTTTCAAAATGAATTCCATGAAATCTAAAGTGCAATTATTAACATAAAATAATAATAATAATAATGCACTAATAAAATGGTTCGACTTTCAACGTAAGCAGATTTTTCTTTCTTCCTTTCTTTTTTCCCTTTCCCTTTCCTTTTCATCATCATCATCTTCTTCTTCTTGTTTTTTTTTATTATTATTATTATTATTATTATTATTATTATTATTATTATTATTATTTTTTAATATTTGGTTTTGTTTATTCTTTAAAAAAAATCAGTGTTCCCACAGTTTTCCTTTGGGAGTGATTAGCATCACAGGAAATTAAGAATTCTGTAAAGAAGGGCATTTTACTCTTCCGAGAGAAAAAAGACTTTTTCTATTGGTTAGTCTAGAAACACATCGCTATGGTTTGTCCCACTGAACAAAGTAATGCCTCTTTATCAGAATAGATAATTGTGAAGTTAAGTGTTTTTATTCTCCTCCAATAAGTTGTGACGAATGTAACATTTTCAATGTGTTAAAACAATTATTTTATTTATAATAAATGTAAAAGCAGTATACTAAAAGTTATTTTATCTCTTATAATATTATAATATGATCAAAAACTAGTATATTGTGGCCACCACAAGACATTCTTCTATATATTTTTACACAAATTCATGCAGTACAAATTATTTATTAAATTATTATTTATGAAAATTATTTTCCATGATAATGCAGACGATTTGTATCTAATAGAATTACAACACTAAATGCCGAAAGAAAGTCAATTTTTTGCCAGAATCCGAAAAAATGCGTTTTTTTTTTTTTTTTTTTTTTTTTTAAATTAAAAAATGAAAAAATAAAATAAAAATAAAAATAAATGAATGAATAAATAAATAAATAATAATAAAAAAAATCGATAACTTTGTTTTAAACTAAATTATCACACATCTATGGTTTAACCATTCCTATTGACGAGACCTTTCGAAAGATAACGATATCGAAAATTTACACTCCCCGGGGAAAGAAGCGATGTTCCTACATGCACAAACATATTTTGCGAGTTTACTACTATTATTATCAATAATTCATATTAATTTTACAATCACACATTAAAAAAAAATCTCATTATGTACATTTATACAAAATTTTTTCCTATTCTGCCATGTTAAAAATTTAGAAAAAAAATGTTATCACAGCGCCACCTATTGAGAAATTGATCCCCAAATCTAATCAGCACTAATTTATGTCAGGGTCCAACTAAATACCAAGTTTCATTAAATTTCGTTCATTGGTTCGTGAGATACAGTGTCCACAAAATTTGTGATACACACAGATAGACACACAGATAGACAATTTCTAAAAACAGTCAAATCGTTTTTAGGACATCCCAAAACGTGTAAATCAATCAAAAACTGAAGTTCAAAAATTTTCAGGAATCTAGCACTTTCTCTCTATATATATAGAAGAAAGTACTAATAAAAATTATCTTGAAAATTAAATCACGAATTAATTTCTAATTAATTTTGCCTAAATAAACATTTGTAACGTGCGTGTCTATTTTTAGATCTTAATGTTGTACTCTTTACAAACTCTTATTTTGGCCAAAACCATTAAATTGTGATTCAAAATTTAATACCCAAAATAAAATTTTAATATTTTTAAGCATCTTTTTAAGAATAATAACTGAATTTACCAAAAACTAACGCTGAAAAGGATATAAAAGCCAAAACAATGGATGTTCTAAATAATAAAAGCCCAAGATTCCCCAAACTAACGCTGAAATTGATGTTTTCGCTAAAACAATGCATTTAAATTAAGTAAATAAAATTTTATCCGTGGATTCTGTGCATGCATTTCAATGGACTCTTCCCAGTTTCGTCTGCTCAATCATGTGATAGAGGAAAACGAATAATCGAATTCTGGGAATCGAATTCAATTAAATATTGTTCTTAAGAACAAAAATGTTAATATTTATAAAAAATGTTAAAAATGTTTACAAAAATGTTAATATTTTGTAAACAGTAGAATAGTTGTATTTGTAAATTTAATAATTTTTTAAAAATATTTTATGTGTTTATTTCTTTTATTGTGTTTATTTATTTCTTTTCTTTTCTTTTCTGCTATAAACAATAGCTTATTCTTGTGGAATGTTTATGGATTATAATTTGAATTTTAAAATGTTTTCATTTAATTTATTTGCATAAAGGTGTTACAACAAGTTAACTAACTTAGTTACTGGTCTAAATGGATTTACGCACTACGATATTGCACTGTCACTGATTTAAGTACCAAAAATCAGAGTATTTAACGTGTTCTTCATGAACATCAATAACAAATATAAACTAAATGATGATTGTAAATGTATACGGCAAACAAAAGATGATGAATAATGATATAAAATGGATTAAAAATGATGATGTATAAAAAAAAAAAAAAAAATAACACAGATTAAATACGATTGATCAAAAATAAGAATAGAAATTATGTTATTTCAGCAATCGCTATAGATAAACAAGACTTCGTCTGCTATTTGTTTTTCCTCTATCATGTGACCTCTGACGTCAGGTGGGAAGAGTCCATTGAATAAAATAATGAAAAGAGATAATTTAAAGGAAAAACTTACATTACAGTCGCAACAATGTTTCACTAGGATTGGCAATTGTGATACTAAAAATAAAATTTTATCCATGGTTTACATGATTTTGGAAGATTCTTTAATTGAGTCAAATAATAAATAATCGACAGGGAAAAATAATAATAATAAATTAAATATGTAAAATTCAATTATGTCAAGAGAAATTAATAATATAAATAAATATTTAGACACGTGGTTATAAAATTTAATTTAAAGGATTACGATGTCGTTTTTAATTTCTTGGAGGATGTCTGGACTTCAAAATATACAAATATCATGATACAATTCATAATTTCATTTGTTTTAAATATTTTGTAAAACATTGGTTTACTAAACTGGTTTACACAAGTGTAACATTGGTAAAACATTGGTTTACATAACTTTAAACTGTCAAGGCCAAGAAAAAAAAAAAAATAATAATAATAATAAAAGAATTACACGCGTAAAAATCGCGAACATGGACAGCGCAGGACAATTAGTGTTATAATATTATAAGAAAGAAAAGATCTTACAAGATACAGTTTTTAATGTGATTGTATATAAACTAATTGTTCTGTATTATTTAAAAAGTTACGTTCCTATTTTATTGAATGACTCTTAAAGATCGTTATAGTTTGAGAAATAATTACGAGTTGCTCTCTGTTGATTATTATTTTGCACATACAGTGCACGTGCTCATCCACGTGTCAGCTACAACCAAATGATGGATATCAACCAGTTGCATTTGCTGTGGAGATGTTGTCTCGCATTGAAAACGAACGTGGTTTTTCAAACACCATCCTGTTTTCAAGTAAATTCACATTTCATTTGAAAAACATCATGAATAAGCACAATTGCAGATTTTAAGGATCAAAAAGTCCCCATTACAGTACAGGAAATGGAAAAATAATTCCAAAATTATTGTGTGATTGGCTTTTCATGACACAGTCACAGGATTATTATTATTATTATTACTGAGATTTCTGTGATCGCAAATATTTACCTGAACATACTGGAAATTTACTCAATACCTGAAATGCAGCATTTGCAAACCCCTGATATTTTTCAACAGATGTTGGAAACTTTCGTACTGTAAAAACTGCAGCTATTGCCACTATGACTACACTGTTAAAAATTTGGTGTTATTAGTTTAAACCAAAACTTGTTACTGAAGTAGCTGCAACCACCCGATGGTTTAACCTTTTACCATGATTTCGTAATTTCATGTTGAGCCAAATATTGGTGTTCTGTTAAAAAAAAAAAAAAAAAAAATTCGACCGAGACGGGGATTGAACTGAAGACCTTCTTGTCTCAAGTCAAACAATCTGGCACTGTACCACGCTTTTTTGCCCGCTAACCGTGTTTCGTTGATTTTGATAAAAAGGGCCAAATTTTCTAGGGTCTTATTTTGGCCCATAAGTAAGTTGTTGCACAAACATTGCACTTTACCGTATGTTTTCGATCACGCTCTTCAATTTAGGCTTGGTTTTGTTTCAATAGAAAATTTACTGATTCATACTTCCCTTGTGAGTGGATGTATGGTAGCTCCAAGTTTTGGTGCAACTGAAATTCGATCGCAAGAAGTAGAAAACTTAAAAGTAAAGTTGAACTATATTATGGTACTGCTTATAGCTTTACTCCATATAGTTGCTCAAGTCTGAACTGAAATTTTTAGCAGTGTACACTGTTAAAAAAATTCAACTTTACTGCCAGAAATTCTCTGTAATTACAGAAAAATACGTTTTGTCAACGTAATATTTCCGTAATTTACGACATTTTCTCAAATTACAGAGAATTTTTGGCAGCAAAGTTGCAATTTTTCTAACAGCGTACGAAAGTGTTATAGTGATCTTAAATGGAACTAGACAACCAATTAGATATCCTCAGAGGTACCACGGGAACGCATGTGGAATTTCGCTGACTTTTTTCTAAAAACTGAATCTTGTTTTCTAATTTTTCATTCTTATGCATTTTTTTCTTAGTCTTTTAAATTTTCTGTTGAGAATAGTAGCTTCTCTAAATTAGAGTTATTTGATTTGGACACCTTGTATATTTTTAATAACATATTTAATAATCATTCTAAAAATAACAACTGTTTATGTCATAATATATATATATATATATATACATATATTAAATGGATAAATTATTTCTAGTTTAAGACCTAAATAATTATTTTTAAAAGGTATTGCATAAAATGAAATAGAATTTTTACTTTAAATACTAATATTGATTTTTCTTATAGTCAAGCATGTTATTTTATCAAAATCCTCAGAGAAAAATATTGTAATTAACATGATACTATACAGAAGGTTTAAATTAAACTTTAGTTTCTTGACTAGCTTAACATTTAATTAGGTGAACGTAGTGCTTAAAAAATTTTGGGCAGCTAATGTGACAAATATTTATCAGTAATGTTTCGTGATTATATTAGTAACTATCAAATATAGTCATTCAAAACAATGCTACACTGTAAAAAAATAACTATTACCAGCTGCAAGAAATTATCTGTGGTTGGAGAAAATAATTATTTTGTCCCATCACAGAGAGTTTCTTGCAGCTGGTAATAGTTACTTTTTTACAGTGCTGAAATCAGGAACGTTTCATGGACGAAAACCTGTTACTTCCAGGAACCTGTTCCAAACTTATACTAACTTAACTTAACCATAACTTAACTATAACTTAAACAAAATAGTTATTTTCTCCAATCACAGAGAGTTTCTTGCAGCTGGTAATAGTTATTTTTTTTTTTTCAGTGTAAAAACCAGGAACGTATTTGATATGTAAAAGTAACGTTAATTCCGAAATTTCATTCCAAAATTTTTCACAGTGTACCACACACGGAAATGAAAATAGTTTTATAACAATATGTACATTTTAATGAGCATATAAGGAAGTCATGTGGTGTCCAAATAAGATTTTTTCTATTTTAATTACCATTCACATTTTTATTATTTAACGTATTTCAATTCATCATGAAATTTTATTTGTTCATCTCAGTATCGCTGTAATGATACACTGGTTTATGCATTGCTCATAGTATCAAATTTAGCATTTCCGTTTGTATTCCGGTAGCCTTTTTAACACTTTACAATTATATTGAAGATTGATTATGAATTTAGTTTGTCTATCTGCCAAAATGTCTGCCCTTGTGACAGTTCGTTGTGGGGTAACATAAAAAAAGAATATTGAAGGTTAACTATACAACGAGTGCATACATTTGGAAAGTGTTAACCCATTCTCGACCTCTGGCGTGAATTCGCATCATTTTAACTTCTATAGCTACCCAACAAACACAGGAGAGTTGGGCCTATTACGGAAGGCGTACGGCATGCCGAACAGTGATTATGGCCCACATAGCACCTTCAGTATCGGTTCCATTAAGTTTCTGTCCTCTCCGCCGCAACGTCGCCAAATGGCATCGGCCCATATTTGGATCAGTATCGGCGAAATATATCTTATCGGCGTAACGATAGTCTATGTGTTTAAAACATTTAGTAAGGTTTTTGGCCCACAAGCGTATTTCTGATCACAAAACAGTCATCGGTTTGCCGACACTGTTACGATTCCGGACCGATTTCATTTACGGTCCAGCATCGGCATGCCGTAATTGCCGATGCTGGACCGTACAGCTACCGACAGTTCTGTGTTTGTTGGGTAGTTGCCGCTGACGTAAATTCACGCATTTTCAGATTCTATTCCTGGTTACCGCTGACGTGAATTCAAGTCATTTCAAGAATTTCTAAGGAAACAATACTTTAGAGTATTTTTTCGATACAATTATTAGAGTATTAATTCTTTGATAGTATTATAGGCTCGTTCTAATATTATTTGATTAATCTTCATTACAAGCTTCAGGTAATTAAAAGAGTAACATTTCAAAACATTATATTAGACTTTTATCCACGCTTAAACATCAAAAGCTTGTGGTAACTAGCTTGAGTTTACTTCAATATTCCTCGGCAATCAGTTTTTGAAAAGAGAAAAATATGCCGGTCGCGAAAGTATTAATAATCAATGCGCACAGCATAATTTCTATTTCTCATTGCTGGATTTAAATAGAGGTTTTCAATATCCGTTCATGATTATACTAATTTAATAAAAAAAAATTCATATTAAAACTTTAAAAAAATTTAAATGCTTCTCTTTAAAAAATAACTACGATACATTGTTTAAATACTTAATAGAAATGTTACTCTAAAAAAATACCCAGCAAAATTTCATAAAAATAAAACGAAGAATAAAGCATTTTTGGACATTTTATGATTTAATTAAGTTTCAGGCACTATGAAAGAAAAACAAATTATCCAATTGGTTGTTTGTTTAGCTTTACGATTTTCTTTAATAATATCATCTAATTTCAGATCCAGTTAATTAAGTAAAATTTTTTAAAGGAAAATGCTGTATAAAAATATGATTTTTATTATAAAATATAAAATGATGCGAGATTTCTTTTATAAAATGAAAAATTCTGATCTCAAAATTTAATTAATAGTTATTCTTGGTGTTACAAAATTATATTTATAAAGATTGCTTCAAAATATAAAATTTTAAATTGCATAATTTAGTTACCAGTTGTAATTTAATGTAATAATTAAATAAAAGTTGAAAATATAAATATAAATTTCATTTATTGATTTTTTTTTTTTTTTAATTTATTAGATCTTAAAAGGTTTCGTATCACACTAACGAATTAATCATCAATAACTTCAACTCTCGGTTAAACACAGAAATCTGAAAAGCGTATAAAGTAAGGGTTCAACTTTTTAGTAAAATTTGATGCATTGCATCTGCCATCTAGCGGCATTGTTGTTTTCAGATTTTTTAGCTGAAAATGACCAATCAGAAATTATATGAAAACTTTGACGCTAGATGGCAGAAGTAGAGTGCCAAATGTTCTTGGAAAGCTGCACTCAGCCTTTAGTTGCTTTTCAAGATTTTGCGTTGAACGGCGAATTGAAGTTAATGGCGAATAAGGCCATATAAATTCGTAAATTGACATAATACGTACAGTCGGTAACAAAAGTACCCGAACACTAGTAAAAATTCCTATACAGAAAAAGTAGAGTTAATACTGTTTTGTTAAATAAAACCTTGTCGAATCCTGTTCTTATTCAGCCTAAAAACAAGATTTGACAAGGATTTATTTAACAAAACTGTATTAAGTGTACTTTTTTTTATATAGGAATTTTTGCTAGTGTTCGGAGACTTTCGTTACCGGCTGTATTTGAAAAATTTCTAAAATTTCCATATTTGCACACTTAAATGCATTTAATTTTATAATAAACGAATTATTAAGTGTAATACTTTTTTAAATTCCTATATTTTTATAAGACATTTTTTGCTACAAGCATTTTGTTTAACGATGTAATTTTTTAATAATAGAAATAATATTAATAATAACAAAATTACTATTAACAACCCGTTTTTTTCATCATTGAACATTATTAAACAATTTTTAATTCATTTGTGCTCTTCCGCGTGCTCCTATGAATGTTTTTTCTTTTTAATAATATCTTCTTTTTAATTATACAGTTTTTAAACCTTCAACAGAGGTCTTTTGCCCTTTCTCTGTACAATTTTTCCCTTGTAGCGTCATTCATTCCGATTAAAATAGCTTTGTAATAACAACAATAATAATAAGATAATAATAATTAAGGTAAAGCTAAGGGTGTTTGCGCATAATTCAACAAATCGGTATAAAAAATCTAAATTTTAATTTTTTGCAAAAACTGTTGGTGCATAGCTTTGATGTGATTCTTCTTTTACGCATTTCCATTGCTATTTTGTTGTTACATTATGATTTAAAGCAACAGCTGTAATAAAACCAAGAGAGCTGTTTTGCGCAATCTCTCTTTATAGGGTAGGAGAGATTGTGCATAATTTTAATTACAATTAAATTGTTAACAACGATAATTGCACATAAATGACATTGGTATAAAGTTTTTGTAAAAAAATATTTTTGTATTTACATGCAGGTAAAAAAAAAAAAAAAAAAGATTAAAATTTTTTATTTACAGAAAATAAATTAAAGAAGCAGACAAAAGAACAAGACTCGATAATAAAAAATGACATTTAGTTACTAGATAATATATTTAACTTAAAATTAATAAAGTTCCTTTTCAGTTTGAATGGTTTCTTGTTTGTTCACGAATACCTCTGGGGGTCACCGAAGCGGGAGAGCCATCCCTTCCGTGGAAGATCAAAATTGTGAGGGCATGTTTCCGGACCACCTCTAGGGGTGTGTCCCAGACCGTCGCCAATTGCCCATCTGCGCAGCACTAGTGCGACGTAAAACCCAACCATCCATCCAACCATCTTGTTTGTTGACCTAATCTGTCGTTGTCTATAATCATTGCACTCGTTGTTAAATGGTGCAACTTCCATGCAACCACCTGCCACAAGTAAAATTTATAAACGAGTCCACGGGAAATCTTTTAATTAAAAAATATTTTATAATACTACCCTTCTATAAAAATTCCTAGAAAGGGTTTTGAAAATTTAAGTAAATATTTTTTTAAACGAGACAAAATAACTACGTTTAATCTTAGACTTTTCAAGCAATGAACATGCACATTTAATTGGGCACTCTTCTATTGATATTGTAAAACTATCTGTAGTTTCAGAGCGCCCATTATACTCCTTCTTGCTGATCTCCTATGTGCGCAATCTCTCCTAGCTTTACATTATTTTATCCGTTTTTAACGATTGTGAATTAATATTTTCTTTATCTCAATACATTTTGTAGCTACGATGATACATTGATATAATTATTATTTATATACATAATTTGTAATTTATGGGTTTTTATAAAAAAAAAGTTTTATATCTGTACTGATAAGTATAAAGGATTTAAGTCCAAAAATGTCGATTTTGAGTTAAGTACATAGTCAGACTCAGATAAAAATTCTCTATCGATTGATATAAAGGATTTAAATCCATGTCATTTAGTCTTTGAGAAAATACATTGGTAAAAAAAATTCAAGTTAGAAATTTAGCATTAATCTTTGTATGAAATATTTAATTCAATTTTTTCCCATTATTAAATGAAAATTGACAATCACTGAACCGTATAAAGGGTATAAATCAACCTAATCCCTTTTTCCTAATCGATTCTTCTGATTAGTTTTTAGTTAGTTTAACTTTATTTTTCGTCTCCTGAAAAATCAAGAATATAAACTTAAATCCTTTATACTTATCAGTACAGATATAATGTTATTAAACGGGCAATATTTGTGTATTTGTGGAATATCGTATCCACACATAAGAAGCTAACCAAATTTGGCATAGAAGTTCATTCGAAATAGAATAAGAGAGAATTTTGCGTATATATCAAGAAAAATCGTTAAAAATGAGTAATTTAATAATTAAAATTTTAATATTGAGATACTTCCGACCATCAAAACGATGAAATTCGTTTGTGAAAAGGAACTGTGTATCGCATAATAATTTATGCCATTACACGAATCGGAGGTATAGCTTAGTGATAGAGCATTCACTTTGTATGCGAAAGGCGCCTGATGCAACCACCGGCATTTCCACATACTTTTTTCATATTTTTCAATTTATTTATGAGTAGTTTCATACCCTTTTAACAATATTTGATTGACAGTTTTTTTTTTTTTTTTTTTTTTTTTTTGTCATTCATGTTGACAGCGTTAGATATTCAGGTTAGAAAATTTGATTAAAATTTGATTTAATTATTTCACTGTTATTTGTTTGTTTTTGCTGTTGCATGGCTTAAGATCGGTTGGCAATTCTAAGGTCCTAGGCTTATAGACAGAATGGCCCTTCATGGTTATTCTGAGGGCTGCTATCTCGTATTTACGCGTGTTTCGGAGAAAACTAAAGAAAACTCCGAACGGCTATGTTGAAGAGCGCGACCTGGGATCGAACCCGGCATTTCCATCTACCAGCTTTGAGCGCGGTACCACTCGACTACTGGTGGGGCTCTCTGTTATTTGAATAAGCCTGTAGCGCTTAGTTATTCCATGATATATTAAAACAAAACGACTTTAACAGAGTAGGCTTTCTTGCGTTTGGCGCCGCAGTCGCCACCGAACAGGATTTTCTACGCTGAAAATTTTCAGGCATCTTTGACCGGCTAGTTTTATTTTAATTTGGAAATAATCATTTACCGTAAAATTCCGAAAGTAACCCGCTCCCCCTTTTTGAAAAGCAAAACAGATAAATTTCAGGTGGGGGGGGGGGGGGTTATAATCAAGATTCTTTAAAAAAAATGAAGAAAAGGGAGGGGAGGTTATGTTCGATGGAGGGGGTACTTTCGGGATTTTACGGTACTTACTTAAAAGGAAATATTAAAGGTAATTTCTTACATTAAAGCTAAAAAACTGTGTAATGATTCCATTGATAACATGCATCCGACACTTTATGAAAAATTAGTTAAATTAGAAATACCTAATATATAAATATTAAAACTTAATTCAATGCCAAACTTAACTTGCAATGCCGACGTACCGTAAGTGCGCCCGAAGATTGGATTTAGCTTTGTTGGATAGAGAAAAAAAAAAGGGGGGGGGTATATTCGATGGGGGGGGGGGGGGGTGTTACGTTACTTTCGGGATTATACGGTAGGTAACAAGATATTATCGTTAATTTAATGGAACCTGCTTCTTTCTTTCTGTTTAAGGATTAATTAAAAAAAAAAAAAAAAAAAGAAATGTTTAAATTTTTTCTGTATGACTATACAAATTCAACGATTTATTTACTTCTTTTTATATTCTATTCTAAACAAATTATTCCAAAAAGCACAAATAAGATACATTGTTAAAATATTTAATAAAAATAGAACATCAAGAGAAATTTCATAAAAGTGAAAAAAAAAAAAAAAAAAAATAAATAATAATAAAATAATTTTTGGACATTTTATGATTTAATTAAATTTCGAACAATGTAAGATAAAAAAAAAATATCCAATTAGTTACTTGTTTTGCTTTACTATTTATTTTAATGATTTTCTCAATTTTTAGATACAGTTAATTAGGTAATATTTTAAAAGGAAAATTCTTTATAAAATTTCTTCTTTGTTATAAAATATAAAATGATACACGAATTCTTTTACAAATTGAAAAGTCCTGATTACAAAATCTAATTAATTTTAATTCTTGGTGTCGAGAATTTATGTTTAAAAATATTGTCAAAATTTAAAATTTTGAAGTCGTTTTGTTTAGTTAGCTTTTTTAAATGTTAATGTATTATTAAATAAAAGTGTATTATTAGTTGAAATGATAAGTTTGACATCCAGTCATTCAAATTAATTTCTCTTTTAATTAATTAAACTTCAAAAGTTTCCCTATCACACAAAAATTTCTAAATTGACATAACAGGTATTATAATTTATTTTATACGGGGAAAAACTTTACTTTTCTAAATGTAAATGATTTTATATAAAATGGACTATAATATTAACTGAACAGATTATAAAGGGATTTATAAAAAGAAATATAAAAATTTTAATGAAACTGAAGAACTTGTATAAACAATGAAAATTTCTTCTTTTGCATACAAGATATAACATAAGTAATTATCTATATTTTTTGGCGTAGTAATAATTCAATGGTAGACTTTATTAGTCATGAAATCATATTTAATTAGTTTATTATAAGTATAAATTACTACAACATATTTTGAGTACTTATTCCAAGAGCTTTGAAAAATAAATTTCACTTAATGGAAGTTTTTGACTATTTTTTTTCGGTTTTGGAATTACAACTCTATAACAAGCAGTTAAAAAAAAATCTTATATAATATTTTGGTTGAAAAACTGTGTTATTTTTAATAGCAAATAAAAATTTGTGGGAATGTTCTTAGTATTACCATCAAACGTTAGTACAATGAGAAAAAAATATACCTCTTTCATCTAGAATAAATAAGTAGTCATTTTCTGAATCTCTAAATTATAAATAGAGATTTCTGAGTTATGCATATAAGGTAAACAAATTGAATAGACAAAATGTTCGATAATTTCTAGCCTACACTTTTCTAGATGGTGAAACAATATTATGAATATTATGAAGGTTATGAATCCTTTGTAGTGCGAGAAGTTTTCGTTGATTTCCTAGCACTGAATTATACATTAAAATTATAATTACTAAAACTCGATTCTTGTATTAGCATTTACAGAGGCTGTTCGCACATTTTTTAGACGATTTTGATGGAGTGTACTGAAGCAATTTCCCTCATATTTCGTGTTTTATTTGTTCAGTTTGATAGTCCTTGTTCTTAACTAACATTCTACATCATAATTTCTGTCGGGAATCTCCCGTTCATTCTTCTGCTTTCAGAACAAATGCCTTTCCAAACAGACGGGCGCCTCTTTTTCTCGAAAGGTGCTTTTTTAGAATCAGAAGCAGAACAGAAAAGACCTCGAACGGAGATGGGGCTACGTTAAGATCGTTGTGTTTACACAAGCCCCGGTCCTAAAACAGAACTATTAAATTTAACAGAACAATTAAGACTTTTAAAGAATTAGAATAATTATTTAAGAACTAATGACAATCTAAGAACGTTAATATTAAGATTTAATTTAATATTTAATTGTAAATACTGTAGATATTTTTTGTTCTGTTTTCGTTTTCATTTTAAGTGTATGCTAACAAAGCATTAAAATTCTGTTTTCATCTAAGAAGTGCTACATTCATCAAGTTTTGTTTCTTTAATGGATGATAGTTGCCCCATCCACACCCGGACTTTTGGATTAGAAGATTTCAGGTGAGACCCATCCATATCTTATTATTTTGAAGAATAAATATTTTATTAGAAAATTTAAGTAGTAACTGTAAGAAAAGAGTTAAGATTTGAAATATGCTGTATCGGGTCAGTAACAAGAATAAGTTTTAGATCAGAAATCTGGTACAGTAATATTTTTTGGCATCCCATACACGGGATGTGGGCAGCTATATCCATTATTTACAATTGAAAAGATAGATAATATTATAAAATTTTAAATTTTGTATTTATTATGGCTAATTTAGTAATAGCTAAAAAAGAAAGAGCTGTCATAAGAGACAGTATAAATAAATTTATAGAGAAATTAAAAACTTTATGTGATGATATAGATCCAGATACTGTAGATTTAGAAGAAACTATTGAATTATTAAATGAAACTACTATAGAGTTAAAGATTAAAGATGCAGAGATTAAAACTTTAACTCAAGAGCTCCAATTAGAAGCCGAATTAGAAGCGGCAAATGAATATCGTGAAAAAATAATTACTTGGAGATTTCGAGCCAATAGAAAATTAAAAGAACTAAAGAAAAGTGAAACAAGCGTTTCATCAATAGAAAACGAAAGAAGACCTATTTCTAAAGAAGTAATGCACATTAAACTCCCACAGCTAGATCCAGTTAAATTTAACGGGAATGCAGCTGAATGGCTGACTTTTTGGTCGTCATTCGAAACGGCTATTCATAACAATGAAATATTAGATCCTGTAGATAAATTTAATTATTTGAAATCATTTTTAGCACCTGACCCCTTAAAATGTATAGAAGGATTCTCTGTTACCGCGAGTAATTACATAAAAGTAGTAGATATTTTAAAAGAAAGATATGGCAAACAAGACCTATTAGTGAATGTATATTTGAATAAATTATTAAATATTGCCCCACTAAAACATTCAAGTGACATTAAATCGCTCAGGAAAATTTACGATGAAATCCAAACTAACATTAGAAGTTTAGAATCATTAGATGTTTCTTTGGATAGCTACGGCAGTTTATTGTCACCGATATTACTAAAAATATTACCTAAAGATTTAGCATTACAATTTAATATGGAATTTCACGGTGTTAATTATGGCGTGAAAGATATATTATCTTTCTTAAATAAACAACTTGTATCGCGCGAATGCTTAATAACTACCAGACAAGAGGATAGCGGCGCCAGTCATTTCTCCCCCCGAGCTCAAAGATTAGATAATCAAAATCGTAGAGATGTTTTTCCCCCCCGCGTTAATAAATTTGATACTCAGAACCGGAAATTGCCTACTGCTTGTGATTTATTAAATGAAGATAAAAGTGATAGGTGCAATTTTTGCTCAGAATCGCATTTAAGTAACAAATGTGTCAAAACTCGTAATTTACCATTTGATGAAAGAGTTAATCTATTGCGTAAGAAAGGATTGTGTTATTTATGCCTTCAACCATCGCATTTAGCTAGACATTGTGTATCAAAAACTTTATGCAAGTTATGTAATCGTAGACATTCAGAAATAATGTGTAATGGAAATAAAGATTCGAAACAGGAAATAAGTAATTACGAAAGAAATGATCAATCTAAATTGGCGTTATCGAATCATAATTTACAAGCGAATGTTTATTTGCAGACGTTAATAGTAGCAATTTCTAACAGAGATGATAGTAAATCATCATATATTCGGTTAATTATTGACTCCGGATCTCATAATAGTTACATCAGTAAGTTTGCAGCTGATAAGTTAAAATTAAAAAGAATGAATAAAGAAACAATCAGACATGGTCTTTTTGGGGGCATGGAAATGTCAGCTGAACATAATCGTTATGAATTTACGATCGGGAGTTTAGATAATAAGTTTAAGTGTAAAATACAAGCACTAGATCAAGAAAAAATATGCACAGGCGTGAATTTATGTCGCGATGATAAATTAGTAAAACTCTTAGAAAAGGAAGGTGTATATTTATCAGATGTCCCTAGAAATAATAAATCCTGTTTATACCAGAAAAATCCAGACGAAGTACATATACTTTTGGGAGCTGATATGTCCGCTAAACTGTTCACAGATGACATAAAATATTTTCCAAAATTGGGATTAACTACAATCAGAACTAAATTGGGTTGGACCATTTTGGACAAGACAGAGGGTCACAAGAGTGAGCAGGACAATTCTTTGGCGGGTCTATCGTTGTCATTACACGTGTCAAACGCCAGTTTATCAGATTTATGGCGCCTTGACACTCTAGGAATTACTAATGAAGATAATAAATCGAAACAGGATTTAGAACAAGAAACCAAGAATTATTTTCTAGAAACTGTTAAACGAGATAAAAGCGGTCGATATGAAGTCAATTTACCATGGACTGTTGACCATTCGATTTTATCAGATAATTACTCGTTGGCAGAAAAGTGCCTGTACAAGACGGAAAATAAATTAATCAAATCTGATAGGAAAAAGGAATATGGGGAAATTTTTGATTTCTTGGAAAACAATCAGATTATAGAAGAGGTATTGGACCAGAAAAGGGACAAGGTACATTATTTAGCACACAGACCTGTGGTTAAAGAATCTAGTGAAACCACTAAAATTCGTCCAGTATTCAATGCCTCAGCACACACTAGAAACAGTCCCTCCCTTAATGATTGTTTAACAAAAGGACCAAATCTTGTAGAAATTATACCTAGCATTTTGAATAGATTTCGCAGATACAAGATAGGAATTTCGTCCGATATAGAGAAAGCATTCCTGCAAATTAAAATAACAGAGAAAAATCGCGACTTTTTAAGATTTTTTTGGTTTAATAGCGAAAATAAATTAAAAATTTATAGACATTGTCGTGTGGTTTTTGGCCTAACTTCAAGCCCTTTTTTGCTTATGGCAACATTAAATCACCTTTTAGAAAATGTTCCCGAACAATGGCGAGAGACAGCTAGGCTCTTAAGAGATTCCTTCTATTTAGATAATTCCCTCCTCAGCTTGAATTCAATTCCAGAAACAGAAAAATTCATATCAGAATCTCAAGGAATTTTGGCTTCGGCACATTTCAATTTGAGATGCTGGCGATCGAATTGGCCCCAGGCTATGATCGACAAAACTGAAGATGAACCTAGGTTTGCTCCCGTGTTAGGATTACTCTGGGATTTGAAAAATGACAGTTTAGTTTGTAAAATTGAAGAACCCCTAAAGATAAGTGAACCCCTTACAAAAAGAAAACTTTTATCAGTTACCCAAAGAATTTTTGATCCTGTGGGATTCACAGCACCTGTCAGTTTAGTTCCCAGACTAATCCTTCAAGAAACGTGGATTCAGAAGGTGAAGTGGGACGAAGAGCTCCCTGAAACTTTAAAACAACAATCTTCTAATTGGTTTAAAGGAATAAACTTTTTATCCCAAATTAAAATACCTCGGTGGCTTAACATTTGCCCAGAGAAAGAAAAGAAAACATCATTACATGTTTTTTCTGACGCAAGCAAGCGAGCATATGCCACTTGCGTATTTATAAGAGTAGAGACCTCAGAAGGAATCAAAATCCAGTTAATCAATGCTAAGAGTCGAGTTGCACCTATTAAGGAATTGACCATACCCCGCCTTGAACTGTTATCTTGTCTTATTGGCGCTAGGTTGGCCAAAAATGTACAGAACGATTTAAACTTACATGTAAATACCATGTTTTGGTCGGATTCAACCACTGCTTTAGGTTGGATTAGAAGAAAACAAGAATGGGGTACATTTGTACATAACCGAGTGTTAGAAATACGAAATCTGACTGAAGTTTGCAATTGGAGACACGTACCCGGAAATTTGAATCCTGCGGACCTCCCGTCTAGAGGATGTTCCTTTGAACAACTACAGAAATCGAGATGGTGGGAGGGTCCGAGTTGGCTTTATTTACATGAAAATGAATGGCCTCAAATAGAAGAAGACCCAAACGAAGAAATCATAAACAGCGAAAAAAGGAAGACAATCCTAAATCTTTTAGATAAAAAAGAAGATAATTTCAATCGATTTTATCAGTATTTTTCCTCTTACAAGAAAACAGTTAGAACCATTGCCTGGATATATAGATTTTATCATAATTCGAAGACTGCTGAGAAAATATCCGAATTAGATATTTCAGTTGAAGAATTTTCAAAAGCAGAAAATGTACTTTTACGATTAGTACAACAAGAATCTTTTTCAGGGAGAACAGATCCAAAATTAAGAAATTTAAGGCCTGTCGAAGATAAAGCTGGTCTCTTAAGAGTAAAGACCAATATAATTCAAAGAAACGACAGTGAAAACTTCAGATATCCTGTAATCTTACCTTACAAGCATCCCGTCGTCCAAAGATTGGTATTCGAGAAGCATTTGGAGAATCAGCACGCCGGAGTCAGCACTCTAATGACACTACTTAGAGAAAATTTTTGGATAATGAAGTCTAGAAAATGCATTAGAAACTCAATAAGAAAATGCGTGATTTGCAGAAAACTTCAGACTTCCAAAATAGATGTTGAACCTGGAGTACCACCCGAAGACAGAGTACGAGAAGCAGCCATCTTTGAAGTGGTGGGCGTAGATCTAGCCGGTCCTCTTCATCTTTCTGATGGATCAAAAGCGTGGATAGCCTTATTTACTTGCGCTGTCTACCGAGCCATACATCTTGAAGCCATTACGTCTCTGTCTACAGAAAGTTTTATCCAGTCTCTGAGAAGGTTCATAGCAAGGCGAGGCAGACCCTACATCATCTATTCAGACAACGGGAGGAACTTCCTAGGAACCAGCAATGCTCTCTCGAGTGTAGATTGGGAAACCATCTGCAAGGTAGCTTCCACCCAGAAGATCAGATGGAAATTCAATCCTCCTGCAGCACCGTGGTGGGGAGGTTGGTGGGAGAGGCTTGTTGGAATGGTTAAAGGAATCCTGAAAAGAAACTTAGGTCGTGCATCTTTGAATTACGAAGAACTTAACACCATACTCTGTGACTGTGAACAAGTGATTAATTCACGGCCCCTAACCTATGTTTCCGAAGATAACACAGATCCCTTACCTTTAACTCCAATGATGTTCCTAAGAGAACTACCAACATCAGGAGTACCTGACCTAGATGCTTTAGATTCTAAAGATCTTAACCGCAGAGCCAGATATAGGCAAATAATCAGAGAAAACCTAAGAAACAGATTCAGAGCTGAATATTTAGGACAATTACGTCAACATGCATCTAAGACCAAAAGATTCAAACAATTGAAAGTCGGCGATGTTGTCCTATTAGAAGATTTCAATAAGAAACGTGTTCACTGGCCTTTGGTAAGAGTGATAGAAATTTACCCAGGCAAAGATAATGTCATACGCCTAGCTAAGGTGAAGACCGAAAATGGATTTTTTCTGCGTCCATTGCAAAGATTGTTTCCTTTAGAAATTGACAGTACCGAACTTAAGAATCACCCCACTTTACATAAATCTGTTCAAGAAAATTTAAGTCCTTCGACTTCCGAAAACAAGAACCTCTCACAGAAACCGATACTCAACCCCAGAGAAAAGTAACCTGTGAAAGACCCTCCAGAACCTACCAGTTCCAGAACCCATGATCCCACTTCCAATCCCCCGGTGGTGTCCCGAACTGGCCGTGTGGTGAAACCCCCTCAACGACTTCAACTTGGATTGTTGAGTTCCTCCGATTAGTCGCAACTCAAGGTGGGAGGATGTCGGGAATCTCCCGTTCATTCTTCTGCTTTCAGAACAAATGCCTTTCCAGACAGACGGGCGCCTCTTTTTCTCGAAAGGTGCTTTTTTAGAATCAGAAGCAGAACAGAAAAGACCTCGAACGGAGATGGGGCTACGTTAAGATCGTTGTGTTTACACAAGCCCCGGTCCTAAAACAGAACTATTAAATTTAACAGAACAATTAAGACTTTTAAAGAATTAGAATTAATATTTAAGAACTAATGACAATCTAAGAACGTTAATATTAAGATTTAATTTAATATTTAATTGTAAATACTGTAGATATTTTTTGTTCTGTTTTCGTTTTCATTTTAAGTGTATGCTAACAAAGCATTAAAATTCTGTTTTCATCTAAGAAGTGCTACATTCATCAAGTTTTGTTTCTTTAATGGATGATAGTTGCCCCATCCACACCCGGACTTTTGGATTAGAAGATTTCAGGTGAGACCCATCCATATCTTATTATTTTGAAGAATAAATATTTTATTAGAAAATTTAAGTAGTAACTGTAAGAAAAGAGTTAAGATTTGAAATATGCTGTATCGGGTCAGTAACAAGAATAAGTTTTAGATCAGAAATCTGGTACAGCCATAATTTCTATGATAATAATGCTTTTTATAATATCGGAAGAGGTATATTTTTCTACTCCTCTTGAACGGCTTTCTAGAGTCCACAAAGCGTTGTAGGTCGGTGTTTGGATAATGTTGATTTTAAGAGTCGAAAAACACAAAAATCCAACAGTGATGCATCAGAAGATTTAGCAGGAATGTCAGTGAAGGGTATGGTTTTAATACCCGTTTTTTGTTCCATTTTTTTCTAGAAAAGCAATTGCGGATTGCGATGTGTGGCTGCTTGTTTTGTCTTGATACAGTTCAACGGATTGATAGCATTGTGGATAAAGATCTGGATTTTCATTTTTTAAAATTGGAATTAAAATATGTTCTTGAGAGTATTTAGAGTTGATTTTGACATTTTTTTCACATTTTTTTGCTTTTATCTTGCGCTTGTATGAAAAAACCAGTGGCAATCATAAATCCTTTAGAAAAACTCTCTTTTGATGCTTTGAGCCATGTAGCAAATTTTTTTTCTCCACTTGTGTGACAATAAATAGATCTTTTTTTATTGCAACCACTTAAATAGACCCAAGATTCCCCTGTTGTTGCAACATTTTTCCATTTTTCTCCTGATAAATGTTTTTCATAAAGATTTCACTAAAAACTCTCTTTGGAAAGAGCGGAAACCTATCCTTCCATCCACTGCCATTTTAAAAGCGCATTTTTGCATCTAAACAAAAATTCTAAATATCAGAAGATAAATAAAACTTCCAAAAATATAACTGTTGTGAAAATAAAATTCTCCATGCAAACGATTTTTTCTTACTGCGAAATAAAATCGTCTAAAAAATGTGCGAACAGCCTGTATTTGCAGAAATTTTTAAATGAGACTAACCACGATAATATAGGAAAATACTCTAGAATTCTAATGGGGATTTCTAGAACTCGTTATCAAAGGGAGTTAGAATTTATGTGAATAACATGGAACTATTTTTACTAGAGCAACATTTGATTTTCTAAATGTCAGTTATAGGATTTTTTTTTTTTTAAATATGTAAAAAGAAAGAAAAATCATTCCAAAAAACCATAACGATTCTAGACACTATTTTATTAAATTTTTATAAATAGGCTTCAAGGCTAAATGATTAAGAAAGATAGTTTATAAATAGTTTGTAGTTAAAGAAAAAAAAAAAAAAAAAAAAAAAAACTAAAAGCAGTCTTTGGGGACTGCCGATAGAAGTGAAAACTAAGTAACTTGTGAATTGTAGCGTTGAGCTATTAGATTATTATTTTCGAATTATTTTTGGTTTGTAAAGAAGTGTTTATGATCTGTATTATATGATTCGGCACAATATTTGTAGCTACCCAAATTAAATGAACTAAGCCTTACATTAGGTAAAAATATTGAAATACGACTAAAATAATTTTCTTTTTTTTTTTAATTATTTATTCGAAAATTTATATTGAAAGCAAAAAGAAGAATATAACACTCTGTATAAAAACACGTGCTTGTAATTTGTGAACAATGTATATAATGTGGAAAAAGTACATACATACATAGAGTATAGAACTAGAAAGAGACAGATACCAGCAGCCAGTATACTACTCGTATTAGTATACATTTTATACATATATATATGTATATATATATATATATGAGACATGCCGCTCCGTGCGCTACATATATGGATATATACGTAGAGCGGTATAATTTTTGTATATATATAACGTTTACTAATAACGCACGGAGGTATATCTATGTACATATATACACAGTATGCATATAGCTCATGGAAAGCGTTCGGTGACGATGACGCGAGTTCCATGATGTTTGTTCACCCAAAAAGTGCTCAACGCGTCTAAAGAAGTTTCCACTTCAAAATGTTCAGTGACGATGACGCGAGTTCCATGATTTTGTTCAACCAAAAAGTGCTCAACGCGCCTAAAGAAGTTTTCTCTTAAAAAATTAAATAAAAATAAAAATAAATAAATAAATGATACAAACAAAATATAATATTACAAAATTAGAAATTTTTAATTTGTAATAGCAGCTTATGACTTAATTAAGTCCCAATATTACTGTGAAACAAACTATCTTTTAACTTTACCGTTTAATTTTTATATTATAATCTAATTCACCTGAATAAATATGAAGTCTCAAAATTGTACAATTGAAACATATAGAAGTATGTTTCTATTAAAATTAGAATGAGATATCTTTGAAACATTTGTATATTAAAATTATTAAATCTGATTATCATATTATCATGCTTATTTATTTTTAATCATAGCGTTATAATTATAAAAATGTAAAGCTGTAATAAAAAAATGGAAAGTATTGAAACTTTTAATTTTCGCTTTCCTTAATTAAATTAAAAATTCATTGTTTGCAAAATATAATTGAAGAAAATAATTGGAAAGCATACATTATATTCTTTTCAACGTTTTTAAACGGAAATAGTTTTTTGATACGAAATTATGGCTCTCGCAAGCAAAGGCATAAAAAGTGTTTTATTTTATTTTATTTTTTATAATGGATAAAAAACTATTTTATCAGACATCATTAAGTCATTATGCCATTAGTCCTTAGTATCATTAAGTTATTTAAGATAACATTAAGTCGTTATGCTCATATCTTTTATTGTATATGATTTGCCAAAAATGAATAATCATTTATTTAGATAAAGGAGGTAGTTCGAGATAAATGGTGGTTAACATAATATTAAGTTAAAAAAAAAAAAAAAAAAAAGGAAAGAATACACTTGAATTTGCATAGATTACTAATCACGTTCTATGGACCCTTGCAGATTACATCGTTGATGTTCTCCAAATTATTTCAACTTTGTGAAGAACATTAAATTAGTCTTTGCTGAAATATTCTCCATGTATCGTAAAATAATACCACTGAAATTCTTCTTAGCATAAAGTGACCAAACGTCCTAATTTCCTGAGGACTGTCCTCATTTTTAGATATCTTTTTCAGTTTCGAAAATTTCTACTGAGGATCACGTTTGTTCCCATTTATATATATGTATATATATATATAGTGTGTGTGTATTCTACGCGCTAAAGTCTTTCTTTTTCTTTCTTTCTTTTTTTTTTTTTAATGCAGTGATATTTGTACCGTATTTCAATAGAGGACATGCTATAATGAATTTCAATAACATATAAAAATCTGAAAGCGATTTAAAAATGACACAATTAACGCGAGATTCAACAGACAGACAAACTGAAACAATTATCGCTTTTTAATTTTGTTGAAAAGCCAGTTTTTAAAACAGTTGTTAAGGATACTTTAAAATTTTTATTTTCAAAACAATAGCTTAGTAGCTTCTTTGATTTAGAGACATGTTCTTGTATTAAATATCTAAGTGAAATATGTATTAATAAAATATTGATGTACCTTTTTAACCCTTTAATGTTTACTCCGTAAATATATATATATATATAAATATATATATATATATATGTGCATATACATTAATGCAAATTGCTGAGCTAAATCAAAAATCGCTATTAGACACATAGCCGATCATAAATGTGTAAAAAGGAAAAAATAGCATTTTTAATTTTGGACAATTTTTCGATTTGAAATTTTCTATATATTAACCTGTTAAGCTCAAATGACAATTAATTTAATTAGTAAATAAATTTGTAAGTTCAATTTATACATCAAAAACATGTAATTAGTGTTTCAGGAGAAAATAGTAGTCGGACCTTCATCAAGTGATAAAAAATAATAATAATAATAATAACTAGGCTCGAGCGTATAATGAAAGGAACAAAGCGCAATCGCCCTTACTAACAAATTTAAAGTTACATCTGCATATGGCTTCCTCTGGAATGTCAACTGTTGAATTTAGAAGTGGTGCTTCTATCTACCAAACAGAGACGGTTGGTTGTTGTTGGTTGTAGGGTTTAAGGTCGATTTATACGCTAGGGTAGTAGGACTATAGATGGAATGCGCTCCATGGAGTCTCTTTCTAAGGGGTCCTAGCCCGTATTTACGCGTGTTTCGAAGAAAACCACGGAAAACTCCGAACGGCTAGGCCAATGAGTGCAGCCTGGAATCGAATCCCCAAACAGAGAGAGAAAAAAAAGGTTAAAAATCAATTACAGAAAAAAGAAATATCGATTAAAAGAAAAAAAATATTGAAAATTCATTGCATAATAATTATAAGATAAAAAACTTTTTATAAACCATGTTTTAAATTTTCTGTAGAATCATAGCTATAGAACTAACTACATTAGCACTTTATCAATGCGTATTGTTACTAAATTGTAAATGTTTTCTTTATTTTTGTATAAATTCTTTCAAAGAGGCTTAGTAAGTTGATAAAATGTCAATTTTCTGCATTTCCAGCTCCTTTTCGCGTTAAAATAGCTTAATTTTCCCTTTAAACGCATTAAAAGATCCAATAGACAGGTAATGGATTTAGCGTTAAATTTGGCGACTTTTTGCCCTTGCCGACTTTTTTGGCGACTTTTGGCGAGAAAATCCTTATTATCTATATTCCAAAGATGCACGTTCTAATGTGATTGGTTAAAGAGTTACGGGAAATTTGAATTAAAAAAAATTTGGTTTAAAAAATAAAATATTATTCCTTTCAGAACAACATATATTTGCATCATGAACTACATTAGCACTTTATCAATGTGTAGAAAATCTTTAAAGTGATAATAACGTCAATTGTTTCCAGATGCATAATTTAACTTTTTACAATTTTTTAACGCTCATGTTTAATTAAATGTATTTATCTTTATGTCGAAAGAAAATGAACTCGTAAATTTTTTTTTGTCAACAATTAAATTATAGCTAATATTTTAATGACTATTTTTATTGCTTTTAGGAGCTTATTATTTTCATATTTTAATTTATTAAAAGAAAACTATTTAAAAATTCGCAAATCTGACTTCGAAGTATTGTGTTGTCACCGGGTTCTGAGCTACTGTGAAAGTTTCAAATGTCTAGCTAGTGGGGAAGTTAGTTAAAAATATATTGCAAGATTTGTACCGGACAAAAAAGCACACAAACAAAGAAAAATATAAGTTAATAAAAGCATGGTAAAAATGTTAAATGCTTGGTTTCAGATCAAACTTATGAACCATAAGAAGTGGGTGCTATTTAAGTAAAACTTGATGAAGAATATTCATAAAATATTTAAGTGTTTTTAATTATGCATTACTTTAAGATGATACTAAAGCATAACCTTTATGGATATTTTGGGTTTAATTGTAATAAATTAATAATCACCAACAAATAATGATTAGTAGATATTTAATTATTGTGATATAAATTTAATATGAACATCTTTCTCTTGCCATTCGATTAATGCTATTCCCTTCCCTGCTTCAATATATGTTCTATGTAATATGATATTTATTTGCCATAATAATACAAAACAGCAACCTCCAAAAATAATTTCAAATGATATTTTTTTATTCCAATAAGCAGATGTATATAAGAAAACAAATCTACTTCTCTTAATTTGCGGATTATTAATTTTCTTTGTTATAAAAGTTTCCAGTTTTATCCCCATTTCATGAATACAATAATATTTTTATTAAGTTTTTAAAATCAAATTTCTCAGTATTATCAAATATCCAAAATAATATTAAGGCAATATATTTACTAACATATTTCATTTATTTATATGTCTCAAATATATGTCTTATATTTACTTATATGTCTTAGAAGATATAATAGAAAAAAATGAATACTTAAGGAAAAAAGGAGAAAGTCAAATCGAATTCAGGCATAAAAAATTTTGTTTATCTTGAAATACTGAAAGATCGGATAAGAAAATATATGAAAGTGATTTCTTTGGATAACTTTTGATGTTGAAAATGTCACATAAAATAAACTGGAAACATTGTTGTAAACAACTCTAAATCTTTGCATTTTTTTTCACTGGTATCACAAGGACTCCATCAAGAAACGACCAATATATATATATATATATATATATTTAAAGGTCAAATTGTTTATTTTATGCATATTCTTTTTTTTTTTTTTTTATCACACACACGTATGTGTGTGTATGTATGTATGTATGTTACAATATAGATGTTTGTCGGAAACCATGTTCGAAAGATGCAGATTATCGCAGCAACAAAAAAAAAGGGGGGGGGGAGGGGGGACAAAGAAATTTTATACCTATTATTTATTTTTTTTCCGAATGCATAATACTTAGTAAAAGTTAAACATTCTGAATTCTTTTAATGCTTTTGGCTTGATTATATATATTTATATATGAAAAACCTTTTCAGACATTTCACAGGACAAAAAAAGAAAAAAAAAGCTATGATGGAAGATTAATTAAAAAATACTTTCAAATCCAAGAATGAAAGCGTACATTATAACAGTACTTCATCAGGGAGGAAACTGAATAATATATGCAACAATGGGTGAATTTCTGTACTAGTAAACTTAAAGCCAAATAAAATCTTATAGATCATCTGCCCGATTCCCTTAAACCAAATGCAATCAAAGAAACTCGAAATTAAGATATCGTTTGTTTTGCATATTGCTTCACTTGCATAAGTAATTATTTATTCATTGATTCAATTTTTCTTCCTGCGGTGTTTAATCATTATAATGATGAATTATATATATATATATATATATTTATATATATACATATATATATGTGTGTGTGAGAGAGAGAGAGAGAGAGAGAGAGAGTTTGTGTTTATGTGAGTGTACGTGTAAAAATAAAAAAAATAAAACACACAAAAAATTATACTAAGTTCAAAAAATATCTAGATTACCTTCAGGAGAGCCTTTCACTGCAAAGCACAAATAATAAGATCTCATAAAAAACAATACTATTGTAAAAGTCACCCCGCCCAGCAAAAACTCTTACCTTTCTTAAGCAGCCAAAAAAAGAATTGATATCAAATTTCGCCGCCGCTATTGAATCCCGGGTACTCAATGCCTAGCTTAATGAAGATCTGCCAATAACACTGCATGTATCTTTCTAATATATCCTAATCTCTTTTCAACATTCTTTGTTATCTGTGTTAGTTTTTTCGCTGCATTATAAAGTTATAATGTAAAGTATTTTTACGGCGGGGTGCGTAATATTTTAATCTTTACTAACTAAATTTTTTATTAATTAAAACTTCTACATCGAGGACGCACCCCGCCGTAAAAATACTTTACATTATAACTTAATAATGCAGCGAAAAAACTAACACAGATAACAAAGAATGTTGAAAAGAGATTAGGATATATTAGAAAGATACATGCAGTGTTATTGGCAGATCTTCATTAAGCTAGGCATTGAGTACCCGGGATTCAATAGCGGCGGCGAAATTTGATATCAATTTTTTTTTTTGGCTGCTTAAGAAAGGTAAGAGTTTTTGCCGGGCGGGGTGACTTTTACAATAGTATTGTTTTTTATGAGATATCACTTCATTTTGCAGGTTATGTATGTGCTTTTATAAATATAATACGTATGCATAAGAAAGGTAAGAGTTTTTGCTGGGCGGGGTGACTTTTACAATAGTATTGTTTTTTTATGAGATATCACTTCTTTTTGCAGGTTATGTATGTGCTTTTATAATTTAATACGTATGCATAATGAATGTATTTGTGTAATAGATCGATAAAAATCGTGCGTGTTATGCATGGATGTAAATATAGTGTTACAGATTTCTACATAGTATTAGTTCTTTTTATGCGATTTCTTTCTAAAAGGTTTAGTCACATTATAAAATGTCAATTTTTTGCCTTTCTAGCTTGTTTCCGCGTTAAAAAAGATCATTCTCCGTTAAAAACACACTTTATCAGGGCACGTAATAGACTTGGCGATGAATTTGGTGACTTTATCGCACCTTGATAACTATTTTGACGATATTGGTGAAAAAAACCTTTATTATCGATAGACCCATCGTCCAAGCTGTAACTCGATTATTAAGTGCAGTTTCCACTGAGGTTGGTTGGAAGTCGTTACGAGCGGCGCTATTCAGAATCCTTTGATGTGGTCAAGCTGTTGGAATGCTTTGACGTTTTGGTTCGACCGGTTGGAAGTCCCTGGCTCTAACCCCGAGCTGAGATAATTGAGGGGCCAGAGGCAGAGATATCTTTGTCAATTTTGCACGCTTTCCTTTCAAGTAACTGCGAAATCTGATTTAAAAAAAAAGGGTACAACTGATGACAAGACATTTGGCTCTTTGTGTCGGGAGCGTGATTAATGGTTTTTTTAACCTTGAAGTTCCAACTGCAATGGAAACCGGACTTTACGGAAGTTACTGTAAAATTCAGGATTAATGGCGGGCTATAAAAAGAGTCCCGTTCCAACCACTGAGGTGAGTTTCTCGCTAAGATTTACGAAATAGAAAGTTTTGCTTGACTAAGTCTCTACCATTGAATTGTAGTTTATTTCTGTATGTTATGACTATGGTATCGTTTGTGCTGTGATTTATCTGTTGTCAGCTGTTATTTAAGCTGAGTTTTCTGGTGAAACTCAAGTTGATACTGGGTTTCACCAAAGTGACCAAATTTTTTAAACCCAATTTGAGGACAAATCATCGCAGCGTCCTCAAATTGAAAGGACATTTGAGGACAGAGTTAAATTATGCTTTAATTTGCGGACATTTGAGGACAAATTTATACATTCGAGAACATTTGCCCTCAAATGATTTTCAAATTGGTAAAAATGTATTGTCACCGTGTTCTGAGCTATCCTAAAAGTTTCAAATGCCTAGCTATTCGGGAAGTTAGTTAAAAATTGATTGCGAGATTTGTGCTAGTAACGCTGCCGATAGCAGCAGGAACCCGAAACAGTTGGCTAAAAGTATTGTAAAAATGCATTTTCACCGTGTTCTGAACTATTCTGAAAGTTTCAAATGTCTAGCTAGTCGGGAAATTAGTTAAATAAATTTTCTGTCAAATCATATAAACGCTACCGAAGGCAGTAGGGACCTGTGAAAGTTAACTAAAAGTGTTAAAAAATGTATTGTGACCGTGTTCTGAGCTATCCTGGATGTTTCAAATGTCTAGCTTGTCTTGAACTTAGTTAAAAAGCGATTGTAAAATGTGTAAAAATGTGTACTTGTAAAGCTGCCGAAGGCAGCAGTAACCCGAAACAGTTGGCTAAAAGTATTATAAAAAAGCATTTTCACCGTGTTCTGAACTATTCTGAAAGTTTCAAATGTCTAGCTAGTCGGGAAATTAGTTAAATAAATTTTCTGTCGAATCATATAAACGCTGCCGAAGGCAGTAGGGACCTGAAACAGTTGACTAAAAGTGTTAAAAATTGTATTGTCACCGTGTTCTGAGCTATCCTGAAAGTTTCAAATGCCTAGCTAGTCGGGAAGTTAGTTAAAAATCGATTGCAAGCGTTGGGCTGGTAACGCTGCCGATGGCAGCAGGAACCCGAAGCAGTTGGCTAAACGTAATAAAAAAATGCATTTTCTCCGCGTTCTGAACTTGTCTGAAAATTTCAAATGTCTAGCTAGTCGGGGAAATTAGTTAAATAAATTTTCTGTCGAATCATATAAACGCTGCCGAAGGCAGTAGGTACCTGAGACAGTTGACTAAATGTATTAAAAAATGTATTGTCACCGTGTTATGAGCTATCCTGAAAGTTTCAAATGTCTAGCTAGTCGGGAAGTTAGTTAAAAAGCGATTGCAAGATGAGTACTGGTAACGCTGCCGTAGGCAGCAGTAACCCAACCAAAAATATTTTTGATTGAAAAAGGCACTGGTGCAGGTCAGAAGGAATGTCCATGCAAATTTTCAGCTCATTAGCTGCAGAACTATAGGCTCAATCGCCGTCAAAAGTTTTTGTCTTAACAATTACAAGAAGCAGAAGAAGAAGAATGTAACAGGGAAATTTCGGGTTTTCAAAGTTATATAACTCAGGCCCCTTAATTCGGAGCGACATGCAAGTTTGTATGTTTTGTCTTAAGGGCATGCTTAAGGTCTGTGCAAAAAATCATATGTCTTGGGGATCAGGGAGCTGAGATACAGGTAGTCGAAAAGTACGAGATGCTATGTCGACATAATATACACTTGTAGCGTTCACCATTGACTTCCTACTTTGTAAATTTCATTGGCTGGTGTTTGTTTTAGCTTGGCGGGGCGGAACGCTACCGCGTTCCTTGATGTCTCAAGTGTTGCGTGTAAAAACAAAAACATGTATATGTATAACCACCCTACATTTTGCCCAGAGAAAAAAAGAATTTTTTTTAAAACTTTATTTATAGAGAATAAAACTGTCTTTCTTTTCTTAATAATTTTAATTTATTAATAGTTGTAATAAAATATTTTTACCGAGTGAATTTCTATAGAAAAATATAGAAGAAAGTCTTGTGGTAGCCACAACATACTAGTTTTAATATGACGAAATAGGGCAAAATTTCGCATAAATACCCATTATGAGGAAAGTTTTCTTCGTAAATATGTCAGACCAATTTTAATATAACATGTATGACAATAACATGGACATCACCGACTAGGAGTATTGTAACTTGAAAACTTCGTAAGACATTGGAAATTTAAAGATTTCTTAATTAACTGACTTAACAGAGCAATATTTCATATAAACTTGCATTATGAAATTTAATGCATTGGAAGTAGAATTGATTTGCATAAATACTATAATATGAAATTAACCGTAATAAATATACAAAGCAGGTAAAGCAAGTGCATCGAGTCCTAGGTAGGGTAGCTTTCAAGGTGAAGACATTTTAGTCCGTTTTGTGCGACTGGCTGGGTTAATTTCTTTTAACATGAATATAGTATGCCTTATAATAGAAATTTATAAGAACAAATGTATATAATGAGTGTACTGACAAGAGACACTCGCCGATCGTAGCCAAACTTTACAGGTTGTTAAAGAGTATAAAGATATATACTCCTATCTATTTATATCGGCAAACGTTGCTTCAGAACAGAGAAATTTGTGTTCAAAGTTGGAACTATTTTTTCCCACTAATGTGACGTCATTCAGTACATCTATTTGACTTGCTGTTTTTTTCTTAAGAAACACGTGTTTTTGATTTATTTATTTAATTTGTATTTCAAATTGCTTGCAAGAAAGAATGTAGACGTAACGTTTGCAAAAGTCTATCGAAATAGACCTCAAGATATTCAGTTGCCACGCATTATAAACTGCTTGATGCGCTCTATGTTACTACCATGTTACATAATAAAATAGGAATTAAATAAACTATTAAAATTTCTAATTGAAATCTCTCTTACACAAAAACACAATGTTTATTTTTTAAATCTTTAAAAATAATGAACTCTAGAGCAAGAAAAATATGCACATGCAGACGATAAAAAAAGAAAAAAAAAAAAAAAAAAATAGAAAAGTGAAATAGATAACTTGAATAACGCACGTCACAATATTGGGAAAAAAAAATCTAACTTGGAACACCAATATCTCTGTTCTGAAATAACTTTTGTCGATATAAATTGGTAGGAGTGTATATTTTCGTACCCTTCAACTATACCTGTAAAGTTTGGTTGCGATCGGTGTGTCACAGTTCGGGAGTGTCTCCTGTGAGTTAGAATCTACCATCGTCTACAGTCGGTAACAAAAGTGTCCGAACACTAGCAAAAATTCCTATGTAAAAAATTTACACTTCATACGGTTTTGTTAAATAAATCCTTGTCGAATCCTGTTCTTAGTCAGTGTAAGAACATGATTCGATAAGGATTTATTTAACAAAACCGTATGAAGTGTACTTTTTTTACATAGGAATTTTTGCTAGTGTTCGGACAAAGAATATCTACTACGAGAAGAAGGAAAGCTTTATCAAAGCGTAACTATTGCCATCTGACGACGCGAATAAAGTATAAAGGAGAAGCAAACATACAGGCTGAACAGCTCGTAAGAACCGCGTAGTAGATATTATTTGGCCGAGATGCTTAATTCCGCGCGCATGCGCTCTCTAATCGTAAACAACGAGGCGAGAGGCGAGAGGTAATCCCTTGGTGGGTAACGTGTTTTCGCCGCCATTTTCGAATTCGGATTTCAAATCTTTTTCTTGTACAAGTATTTGCTTCGTAATTTATTCAAAAATACTAGCGTGCGTAGTATGTATTTCACGTGTATTAAATATTCATGGGGATTTAATCTTTTATTACTCACTTTTTCTGTAAAATACATTTTTTTTAAGCTGCATTATTTTATCGTGTATTGTTGATTTTCGATTATTGCTCCTCAAGCCAAATTGATTAATTGGATTGATATTCTACATCGGAAGAAGATATTTTTCAACAATCAAGATACAACGATTTACGCTAGTTGATATAATTTTGGAAGGAATTAAATATTATTGCTTTTACGCCTTCCAAGATGACTATTTGCTGGCTTCAGAGACTAAAGAAGATTTAAAAATTGATAGTGATGATGGTTTCTCAAGATCTAAAAGGTATGTATTCTGCACCTTTAAATTAGGTAATTCATTATAAAAGTATGTCCACATGTTCTGAATTATTATTTTATTTTTATTATTCACATATCTATTAGCATATTTAAAAAATAACTTAGGTTTTGTATTAATTATTTTAACTCCCCCCCCCCCCCTTCCCACACACACACAAGATATAATCAGTATAGGAATTAATGTGGCTATTACTTATAGCTCTTATATGAAAAGCATAAAAAAAATTATGAGGAATAATTGATATTTTGATTAACAATAATGCCTAAATTTTATAAAACCATAATTTGTGATTTTCTTTTTCCTTTAAATACAATGGCTGTACTAAAGAAATGACATTAGTAAAAGAAAAAAATATCACAGTCTTAGTATTTTAGGTAGGGGGGGGGGGAGCTATTTGTTGGAAAATGCAATTATCGTTAACTGGTTTACAGATAAATAGTTTTATACCGTATAAGTAGACAGAAAACATGATAAAAAATGATCTTCATTTTTTATTTAAGATGTATGAACATGTACTACATCTTAAAGTTCTTTCATTTGGTGACTAATATTAAACACAAATCAACTAAAAAAAAAAAATGCATTGTAATAGTGGAAAATTTATGAATACATTTGTGATGTAGTAAAGACTGTATAAGTGGAGTTAATAAATTTTTAAGAACTGTTGATACAATCAAAGATTGGGAATAACATTAAGCACGCTTCAATAATTATAAAATGGATTAAAAATAAATAATTAAATTAGAAGTATATATAAATTTAGATACAAAAGTATGGTATCCCATTAAAATAGAAATATTTAAGACAGTAAAATTTTTTTTCATATGCCATCAATTCTTATTACACTGAATTTACTTTATTCCATCTTTACCTTATATCTGTACTTTTACATTAGATTATACAATTCTAGTTATAAATCACAGATGATTTAAAAAAAAAAAAAAAAGCAAAATATTTAAATTAGAGAGAAAGTCTATATAGCTTTTATTAAATTTTTTATTTCATAATTCTAACTTAATATAAACGAGATTTTAAATACATATTTTTTCTTAGAAAGCAGATTATAGTTTTAGTTTAAAAAACATTTTACTGAATGTAAGAGACAATAGTATAACTAAATTGGTTAATTACATTTTATAAACTTAAAATTGGAAAGATTTAACAAAAAATGCAGTATTTTATTTCCAATAATAACTGAAATACAAATAAAATTATGTTTTTTGAAAAAGGATTAGTAATTAATGAGACATAACATTAATTTTTTTAACTTATATTAAAAAAAAAAAAAAAAACTTATTTCAAAAATTGTTGATATTGTTTACATTTAGATATTATACCATTTTTTCAAACACTTATTTTTAAATATTTATTTATTTTATATTTTTTTCTGTGAATTATTTGAAAATGTTTTTCATATATATACTCACACTGTGTATATATGTATATATTTCTCTCTCAAGCTATTGTTTCTACAAAATGATTAAAGTGGGTAGAGTTTAATATTTTTGACAATGATTCCTTTCATTAACAATCAAAATAGCTTTAAAAAAAGTATTTTTATTATCATTATTACTATTTATTTATTTTGCAATGAACAATAAAACTAATGACCTAAAATTGGATGAGGCAATTTCAATGTATTTTGTTTACAAAAGCATTCATTACTGCTCTCCTAATAACTTTTGGTATTTTAAGTTTTTTTTTTTTTTTTTTAATACATATACACAAACACATGTATACATTTTTGTGTTTTACGGAAATTAAGTTTTTCCCCCCTTCTATTTTTATACAATGTACACACACACCCATACATTTCTCTCAAATTATAATTTTTACAAAACGATTAAAGTTGGTAAAATTTAATATTTTGACATCCATTTGCATTCAATAAAAATGAAAAGTTTAATAAAAAAATTCACCCATTAAAAACATTAATAAATGTATATATATATATATTAATTTTCTTATGGTAAAACCATATTTTAAAATCATTTTATTCCAAAAGAAAACATTCCTAAAGTAATTTTCTAATTTGGAATGTTTCATAAAACCCAACGAAACTGGATCAAAACTGAAAATTCTACGAGAATGCCGTCACGTCACTTCCCTGTAAAGTTTGCTATACAACAGTACCTACACGGCGCGCTTGCTCAGACGCTCCCAGTTCGCGTTTACATTATTTCTACTGGAGCTTTCCTTCTTTTCGTAGTAGATATTCTTTGGTTCGGACACTTTTGTTACCGACTGTACTTGTTCATTAAGTTATTGTACAGCGTCTAGAATAAACAGTGTGGAAATCGCCTATAACCGTGATGTTAAAATAATGCTACAAAAATTAAGCTTCCCCAGATGTCGCTGTGATCGAAGCTTTTGCTCAAATCCAAGACCTGATTGGCTTTTCCCAGTTTCGTCAGATCAATCACGTGATCTAAGCACATAATTAACCAATAAGGAGTCTTGGTTTTGATGACGGGACACTAGCTTCGATTACAATGACATCTGGTGGTAGGCTTAATTTTTTTAGTACAATTTTATTTGCCGCTTTCCTCACTGTTTATTCTAGACGCTGTAGTTATTGTACAGTATTAAGGGAGGTTTTATTATTCTTATTATTCTTATTCTTATTATTTTCTGAAGAAATTATTTATGTTATAATCTCCAGTCTTCGGGATTTTACAGGAAATATTAAGATTAATCAAGAGACGAGAAATATTAAGGTTAAGTTAAATTTTACAAGAAATCTTTAGAATGATCTCGAAGACATTTCAAGGAAGTACTGGGGTGTGAAAGAAACTAATCTTTCTCCACTGTATACTTATACAGTGTTTTTTAGGAATGTAAGAAGTTTAGTAATTATAATCACACCAGCCAGTTTTGAAGCTTTTTCATAAATTGAGTCTGATGGGCTAATTATTTATATTGTTGTACAGGTAATTAAATATTGCTAACTATCTGTACGATCTATACATCATCGATATTGTATACGCTTGAAAGCAATACATAAATATTTCATTTGCTTATAGTCTCTATGAATTTATGCCACATAAAGTATTATGCCATGAGAATCCGCCAACAAGAACAACAAAATTCAGCTGTCACTGGAAAAAAAAAAAGTATTTTAACAAAACCAAATAGTTTATTTTTCTCTCTTTCTTTCTTTTTTTTTCTTCCGTATAATAACGCATTTTCTTAAAAATTTATGATAATTATCTAATTTTAACGAATACCTTGTATTGAGAAATGCAGTTTAGCGTGAACCTATTGAAGGAAAAATATATACAAATATTCTGATTACAAGTAAATAAAAATATAAAAGAAGTTTTGTAGGAAAGATTTATTTTAATTGCAATAAAAATTAAATTTATGAGTTTAAAACCTTAAGAAACATACAAATTCTTTTTTTATTATTTTTATTTTATTGTAATATATTTAAAATGTTTCAAGATTAAAAATATTTACCAAATAACTCTAAAAGTAAAATTAATGCATGTAATTTACTCTTTGTCTTTTTCCCTTACAAATTTATTTATTTCGAACATCCATAAAGAAACACAACATATTTAAAGGATTTCGCGAAACTTCTGAACATTATTATCTCGACAAATATTTTTCTAGAGTGTGTAAAATAATTTGAAATTATATCCTTCTATGAAATGCCAGTTTATTGTAAGACCTACACTAATAAAATCTAGGAACAAACACGATATGGAATGTGTGTTTGTATAATGAAGTGCTTTTCAAAATGGTATTACAGCTAAGTCCCAAGAGATTCCTTTTAAATTTTACGAATTGTTCATAGACCAAAACATGTTGACTTTTATTCGACATTCAGGTAATCTTTAAGAATGTATATTTATTTTCGGAGAAATTCTGCCTTCTCAGCTTATAAAATTAAACAGAAGAGTATATTGCTGTAAAGTTACATTAGAGTTACATTTCTTTGAATTTAACAGAAGTTAATTTATTTAGACAGTTTCTAACGAGTTAATTTTGAGAAAAATAAACAATGGATGAAACAAAATTAATAAGTATAATGTATGTGTTTTGATGAGTAGGAAAGAGTACCTTGAATTAGTGAGATTATTTAAGCCGCCTATTGGATAAATTTAACATTCATTGTATGCATCAGGTACCTAAAACTAATTCTGTGTTGGTGAATATTTCTATTTTTCTAGCTATGTACTAGTGAATTACTTTTGACTTTTTAACTGCTGAATAGTTTTTTTTCGGTCAATATGTTCCCCCCAAAAATCCCTGAAGTACGTACATTTAAAAGCAAAATTATGAAAGTTAAGCACTATAAATTCATTCTGTACAATATAAAATTTTTAAGAAGAATAACTTGCTTATGTTAGTCGTAACGTAATTTAAAAAGTTAAGATTTTTACAAAAATTTTGAGTACTGAATAAAACATAGTTTTTTTTTATTAATTCTTTGTTAATTACAAAAATAAAATAAATAAAATAAAATAAAATAAATAAATAAATAAATTATATAAATAAATAAATAATGATTGTAATAATAACACTCGTCATCTATAGTCGGTAACAAAAGTGTCCGAACACTAGCAAAAATTCCTATGTAAAAAGGTACACTTCATACGGTTTTGTTCAATAAATCCTTATCGAATCATGGTCTTACACTGACTAAGAATAGGATTCGACAAGGATTTATTTAACAAAACCGTATGAAGTGTACATTTTTTACGTAGGAATTTTTGCTAGTGTTCGGACACTTTTGTTACCGACTGTACTTTCAGGATCGTTTCAAACATTTTCGGTAAAGCCGATCGCACAACTCTTTAGCTTAAAATTTCTTCTGTTAATGCGGTTAGGTATAGTTTTTTCTTTCTTTTTTTAATTTTTAGCGCCACGAAATGTTCAGCTTTTTTAATGTCTAACTAATTGTCGCAGGAGAACATTAGTAAATATTTTTTATCTTGACGTTGAGAAATTCCATCCTTATGGTCACAGTTTCGTCGTAAAGACTAGTCTTTTCTTTGAGTCGTTATTTTTGGCGTTTTTCTTATCCTTACATTTTCTTATACGGGAATCAGGCAAACCAGTATAATTAATGTTTTAAACTATCATAAAATGTACTCTTGGACACACTTTTCTCAAAGTATACTTTCTTTTTGCGTCATTTTTCAAAATTGTCTGCAATAAAAGGAAATGAATAAAATTACTATCACAAACTACATAACATATATTGAAAAAAAAGTTGGTTCGCAGCCCCATTTTTCTTCCTTTTGGCATATGTTTAAATTTCTCCGGATTTTGTAATAAACGCCCGTTGTGTTTGTGACAATGAGCATAATGATAGTCAGTTTCTAACATCTTTCGTTACTAATCGACCATGTACAAGCCAAAATCCTAATGATATAGGTAACAGATTCCAATGTTTCATTGATTTGCCCATCAACAGCAATCATGAGCTTAGAGCATTTACTAATATTGACCAATTATGCAGTAGTTTCTTCTGAAGTGATTGAACCTAAATCTCATTCGAGAAAAGATTGAAAACGTGAAAGATAAAAAAGTAAAAAAATTGATATTAACAGAGACACCAGTGAAAAAAAAGGAATACAGTGAAACTTGAATAATTCGAACTTGTTTAATTCGAAATTCTGGATAATTCGAATTTTTTACTCGGTCCCTTGAATCTTGTATTGAAATAATGTTAAAAAATTATGGATAATTCGAATTCTATTTTGGATAATTCGAATATTTCATACCTTTAAAATATTACAGTAAAATTTGTTCCAGGGATTTTTCTCAGCTAAAGTGCATTATTTTTTTAACAATATTTCAAAAGAAGGCTAAGAAAATACAAGAGTATTTCCTACCTAGTGCATCAGAAGAAGATATGGTCCATATAACATGAAAATTTTTTTTAATTGAAAGTCATGTCTAATGTAGAAGATTCTTTGTATCAATTGATAGGTTGAAGTCATATGCTATGACACAAAGATTGTACTTAAAGAAGCAATCAAAAATATCTGACTATTTTTTTAAAAGTGTTGAATAATTAAGCTCGTAAAAAAATATTGATTTAATGGGGAGAGTGGGGGGGGGGATAAATGTAGCAGTATTCTTAGATATAAAGTTTATGTGTTAAATCTTTGATCGTAGAGTTTTATTTTATTTTATTTTATTTATTTATTTATCTCTTCTTTTTGACAAAATAGTATACGTAATTCGAATTTTCGGATATTTCGAATTTTTCTCTGGTCCTTTCAACTTCGAATTATCCAAGTTCTACTGTATATATATATATATATATATATATATATATATATATATATATATATATACAGGGTAATCAGTTTAAAAGAGCACCCGTTGATTTTTCTTATAACCCTTAAATCTGACGGATGTGGCAACTATTCTATCATTGAAGTATGATTGTTTGAACCTTGTTTAACTGTGGGAGACAATTTGCAACACTGTTGTACTGGTACAACTTTATTTGTGAGGTAAAACTGAAATGGAGACGCACAATTTTTTAAACCTGTAATAATTTTATTTTTGAAAACATAATTTAATTGAATTGTTTTACATTTTCATTCCTCACAGAAAATGTTGAAAATGCTCGCCACCATTTTGAATGCAAACATGAACACGTCGAACCAAGTTTTTGACACACTTCGTAACATTGTTGGTGTTATTCACGAAATTTCTTCAGTTATGATCTTTTTTAATTCATCGATGTTTGCAGAACTTCTCTGAAAAACCCTATGAAATGATAATGTAAAAATGATAATGATAATGTTACTGTAATGTAGGAATGATAATGTAAAAAAATTGAATTAAATTTTGTTTTTCATAAATAAAATTATTACAGAATTAAAAAAGATTGTGCGTCTTTTTTTCTGTTTTACCTCACAAATAAAGTTGTAACAGTCCAGCAGTGTTGGAAATTGTCTCCCTCACTTAAACAAGGTTCAAACAATTATAGTTCAGTGTTAGACTAGTTTCCACATCCGTCATATTTGAGGGTAATAAGAAAAACCAACGGGTACACTTTTAAATTGAACACCCTGTATATATATAATCAAAAACTTTTTCTTTAAAGAGACAAGAACTTACTTCTATATATAGCTCTGATGAGGATTTAGATGAATAATTGCATTTACAATATTCAAGTGATGGAAACTAGTTGTCTAAAACAGTTTTTGAAACTACATGAATTAATGAAGGAGTAAAAGAAACTAACTGAAATGATAAAATGAGATTTTGTTTTGAATTAATTATCAAGAAAGAAAAGCAAGAAAAGCTTTATATTTTTGAAATTATAAATGCCACAAGTGGTAGATATCAAGTTAAGTTTTATAATATGTGGTTCACTCAGACAAGTTTTTGCTAGATGAACACGAATATTTTGAAAGTGATATGTAAAGAAACTGCTTTGCCTTAGGAAACAGGTGTTTCTGAAACTGAGTTAGCAGAGCTCCCAACACTTTAATTTATTCAAGAGCATTTTTACCCCTGGTTTTATTCCACACCACTTTTATTTTTAGAGAATTTTTTTTTTCTTATTTTATTGTTGTTACATATTGGAGAAGAATATATTATAAATAAAGTAGTGCCAAATTAAGGCGGGGCTAAAAATGCTCCGGAATAAATTAAAATGCTGGCAAATATGCAGTTAGGACAAAAATATTTTTCTCTAAATGTATCCTTTTGTCACTTACAATATATACGAAACGTTTTATGTTGTTGATAAATCTATAATTTCTTTTAAATACGTCAATAAAATATTATTTGTTATTAAACTTTTGATTATTTTGTTTTATTTTATGAATGAAAGCTACTTTATAAAAAATAAATTTTGCTTACGTAAATAACTAGCTTCCATAAAACGAAAATAACTAAAATTTAGTGTTATCCAGGTGTAAGGATCCACAAAATATTATAAAATTGTCTAAGGTACAATATGGTGTTGTACTTCACTATCATATCTTTAATTACTGTTTTTTTTTTAAAGAAAGTGTGTGCCAGAATTCTTTTATTTATGTGCCAATATTCTATTTTAGATTAATGGACAAAGGGATAATGTATTTGTCACAAAATTTCTGAGTTAGTTGAACCAATAAAAAGTTAAAATTGATTTAAGTTACAACACTCGCCACTATGTTATTTTGTTGTAAGACTTGTGTTAATAAAATCTAGAAGCAAGTAATATAATACTTACAACTGCTGCGGAATATGTGTTTTGATAAAGTGTTTTTCGTAATTGTTTCAGAACTAAAAGAAAAGTTATGTCATTTGAATTTTGCGAATTGTTCATACCCCAAAATAAGCAGACATTTATTCGATATTAAGGTGATTTTTAAGAATGTATATTTCTTCTTGGGAAAAGGGTATCTTTTAAGACTTTAATTAAATAAAATATTAAGATTTTAATTAAATATATTGTCTTAAAATTATATTAGTAATTTATTTCCCTTGGAGTTTGCAGACGATAATTTGATTTCAGTATTTCTCTGACTCTAATGACGTTAATGTATAAGAAAAAAAAAATACTATACAGTGTTTGAAGCAAATATAAACAAACTAAAATATATGTGCTTTGATTTACTATTTTTCAGATGTTTACTATTATTTTTCAGGAAATATAATTTTGTACTATATAAACTTTAATAGCATTCACAGAGTTTCTGAAAATTAAGTGAGATCCCAAATAAACTTTGAAAAATAATAATAAGTCTTTTACATGGACATAGGTCTTTTGAATGAATGATGGGGGGAGGGGGGGGAGAGGGAAATCAAAAAGGTCACATAACTGAATTATTAAGGCCCAGGGTTTGTCACTTGTTTTTTTCTATCATAAGACACATATAAGTCCAAAGAGAAACGATTATTATTATTACTTTTTTTAATCGATTTTTAGAAAATGAAAAAGTGAGCGAATTTCTCGCAATTTCAAAATTTTTAAGAGAGAAAATGTAAACATATGCGAGTTTCTCGCAGTCACTCGCTATAATAGGAACAGTGACTCACACAATCTTAATGCAAAGAATATTTTCGAAAAAAAAAAAAGTTCGTAATTCCTTTATTTTATTTTATTTTTTTATGATTTAGAATCTTCCATTTCCTAAATATGTAAGATAAATCGGAATTTAACTTCTAATTTAAAGGGAAATCGCGCTTCTTAAAGATGAACATGGGAACAATCTAAGGTATTTGAAAGCAGGATTTTTGCACTAGATGATACTTTTAATATATCCCAGCTTAATAAACATTCACACACACACACACACACACACACACACACACACACACACACAAACAGTTTGTGCAGAATATTTGATATATATATATATTTAATAAACGAAGATTATTTAAAAAAAAATATTATTTATCTGTAAAATTTTTCTAAATTATATTACTTTTCTTTTTTTTTAACTTTTATTCCACATACATGAAGAGAGCAATTTCAAGTACATATAACACTGAAATTAATCAAAATTTGTAGACTTAAGTAAATGTAATGCAATTCACATCTGTAGTTATAACTCTTGCATAACCGTGTCCCAGGTCCAGTCATTTACAAAGAAAAACATTTTACACTTTTCAAAAAATAAATTCCTCAAAAATAAATTACTGTTAAAAAAAAAAAAAAAAAAAAATTCCAACTGTCATTTAGTTCTAATGACATAAATACACAATATGTTCGAAATGCAAAATTAAATGATTTCTTCCATACTTTCTTTGTTAAACTATAAACAGCATTATAAGTATACTAAAATGGCAGTTAAATGTTAGAAAAAGTTGGCAAAAAAGATAAATTATACACAGAAGAAAAAATAGAATTACTGAGTAACTTTTACGTTTTTTTCTATTTACATTAACAATAAAATCTCTTCCAATCTCTTTTATTTGATTTCGTTATCATTCCGGCTTTCCTTCCCTTTTGTAATAATAAAAGATTGGACCGTAACATATGTAGCAGACGAAATTTGCTTATTTAATATATCGATTATGATGATGTCATCTTTCCTAATAAAAACTTTTTCTACCACAGAATAATCCAGAAACTCTGAAATATTCCGATCTAAGTGAATAAAAAATCCCTACACAAGTGATTTTCTGGAGGAAATTGATAGATGTGTCATTTTTCCCTACAAAAGAGGAACTACTGGGAGGAATAAATCGGATTTCCTTTCGATGATCTTTTTGCTTTAGTAAAGGATGTAATAAAAAGTAGAATCTATATACATATAAACATATCGATCTGCGAGAAAGGCTTATAAAAAGTGCATGGGGTATATTTCAGAAAATAGCATGGATAGAGAAATTTTAGGAAAGGTATACAATTTTGATGAAAATTCTTTTTTATTTTGGAAAATATATTGTGAATTAATGATATTTTAATGATTTTCCGATTTCCTAAAACTTTTTTAACTGAAGAAGCTTTCAGATTGCTTGAGATGAAAATAATTAACAAGCATTTTTGAAAATTTTAATTTTAATTATAATATTTTTTTTATTTTACGCGATAGAAATGTGTAAGTTTGACGAAGTTTTTATACATTTATTTCATTTTATTAACATATGAGTATACAGATATAAATTAAATTTTATTGAAACAATTATTTATATCTAAATGTTTAATAAAACGAATACGGTATATATATATATATAATATATGTTTATATACATTAATATTGCTGTTTAATTCCTTACGGTGTTTATAAGCAAACATATTGTTCAAATGAAACCACTTTCCTGCATGAAATGTTTCAATAATACTAAATGTGCTGTGGAAATAGAAAAAAAAAAAAAAAAAAAAAAAAAAAAAAAAGGAAAAAAAAAAGTCAATCAATTCGTCTCCATAAATGAACCTTGGCGCAGTATGTCCTTCTTAGGAACTTGCGCCATAAAAAGACACCAACCAACCATAAATGAACCTTGCCGACAAACACGGTGACTTGTTGACTAAATTTGAGGAATCATCTGGTTAATTCTATGCCAGTGGAAAATTCCAGAACTTAGCACAACTTGAAGATAGATCATTGAAACTTCGGCAACCTTAAACTACCAATTCTTACGAAATTTAGTTGCTATTCGCTTTTTTTTTTTTTTTTTTTTTTACTAAATTCGACATTAACGGAAGTGAACGGACTGGTATATGTTTCCTATTGGTTCTAATCTATTTTTATTACAATAGCAATTTTGATGAAAGAAACATGATTGATTCTTCGGAATTAAAATCCCTATGCAAGCCATACAAACATATCAATATTCGAGAAAAGCTTATAAATACCGCATGGTGTATATTTATGTAAACAACATAGATTTAGAAATTTTATGTATTTCATCTTTTGATCTGCAGTAGCAGGGTTTTTTCTCATAAAGGATGTAGATGGCTAAGCTATATTTGGTTTTTCCTAGTATATATATATATATATATATATATATCTACCAATGTTGATTAAACTTTTCAAGTCACAACTTCATATAAACTTCAATATACCAAATTTTAATTCCTTGTTATTATTTGAATTTCAGGTTACGCTGCTAACATACAAACATTTAAAAGAACCAATAAAAACTTGATTTACTTTCGTATTCAGAGGACAATGCGATATCCCATCAAAAAAAAAAAAAAAAAAAACTCGATATTTATTTATTTTAATTAATTAATTTATTTTATTTTATTAATTAACTATATTTTTTTATCGTATGTATGTCTGAGAAATTAGTTTTTCATTACATTTTCATAAACATGGCAAAATGTAGTAAAGCGCTTCCATCAATTTTAGGTAGCCCCCTGTTTTGTCTACAAATTATATACATATCACATTGTATACTTTAATTTATTAGAAATGCACTTCCACCACTTGTTTAGCCTTATGTACACTGCTAAAACTTTCTGTTCAAACTTGAACACCAATATGGAGTAAAGTTATAAACAATACCATTATTTATAGTTCAACCTCACTTTTGAGTTTTCTACTTATTGTGATTGAATTTCAGTTGCACCAAAGCTTGGAGAAGTGTTTCGGCGTACATGCAATTGTAAATCCCTGATATTCATTAGATGGTGACACCGGCTGAAAATCACCGGCGTTAAGCCGTAGAGTAAGAATAAAATCTGTGAGTGAAAACGCGTGTGATTATGTCATTCAAAACCAACATTCATTACAAGAAAAAAACAATTCCTTAATAAATTCATCACTAACCAGATGTTTCGATAAGAATGTTTATTGAAGTATATTCTTTTAAGAAGAGAGAAAAATCCATTATATATATACAGTCCAAGAACTATGAATCAGTAAAATTCTTTTTGAAACCAAACCAAACTTAATTTAAAGAGCGTGGTCGAAATCTTACGGTAAAGTGCAAATTTTGTGCAACAACTTACCCATGGGTCAAGATAAGACCCTAGAAAATTTAGCTCCTTTTATCAAAATGAACGCAACAGAATTACCGGGCAAAAAAACGTAACACAGTGCCATAGTGTTAGACTTGAGACACGAAGGTCTTCCGTTCGATCCCCACTTCGGTCGAATGTTAAAGTTTTTTTTTTTTTTTTTTTTTGTTTTTTAAACATAATATAAATATTTGGTTCAACATAAACATACCAAATCATGGAAGAAGATTAAACCATCAGGCGGTTGCAGCTACTTCAGGACAAAATTTAGGTTCAAATTAACACTACATTTTAAACAGTGTATTCCAATTCTCTTATGTAGCCCTGCAAACGAATGATGAATGTTTTCCATAAAGTATTCTACACGAAACATGCTTTTATGTATAAAAATACTATATTCTAATTTCATTTTGTTTAGTGCAGACTATAGATATCATTATGTACCTATAAGATATTACGGCCATAGACGTATGCGGATTTTATTGGATCTTTCTGTAAACGAACTATTAGCTTAATCTTAACGTAAATTTTAATGTAGCACCTCTATATAATGCAGATTTAAAATACCGAGTTTGGACTAGAGTCCTGTGCAGATAAACTTGACCCGCAACTCGACCCGAACCCACAGCTAGACCTGCTAACTATGCTAGTTTATCCGTAATGGTATTAAGCCTCGCCTTTTTTTCACACCAGAATAGTTGTAGAGCAATAGTCTTCTTATTTAATCATGAGAACATATTGCTGAATTTTACTCTACAACTATTCTGGTATGAAGAATAAGGCAGGGCCTAATACCATTACGGATAAACTAGCATAGTTAGCAGGTCTACACAGCTTCGGACCTGCGACCTGCAAAAAAAGTATTATTCAATTTACCTTATATAAGAAACTAATTTAAATTATTTTTCACGAAATACAATTATATTATTGAACATACATTTCAGAGAGTTAATCATTGCATAAATATTACAAGTATATAATTAAAATTAAATTAAAAATAACTATACAAAACTTCAGTGTATATTGTAACAAAATTTCTTGTGTGTTACACATACTTTTAAAAAATCCATATTCACAATATACATAAAAAATGTAAACTGAGGAAGCAGATATACATTGGAAGGAAAATAATTTTCTCATATGACATTTTAAACGTCAAGTGTTGATATTTATACATTTTTACTTTCTCTCACCCTTACGGTAGAGAAAGTAAAAATTGTTTTAGGGTCAAATTTTAGAAAGTGAGTTTCTGTTATATTTGCATGTTCTGAGGTCTCCTGAATGCGAAAATCATGTTTTTAGCGAATGGTGTCTGTGTGTGTATGTGTCTGTCTGTCTGTGTGTCTGTCTCTCTGTGTGTCTGTTATCAGCATATCTGAAGAACAAATAGCAGCAGAAATTCCAAACTCGGTATTCTAAATGTGCATCATATAGGGATGTTACACTAAGCTTTTCTTTGAGATGAAGCAAATGGTTCATATACAGGGACACTCAAAAGTATTTAAATACATTACGTCTATTGGGGAAATTGCAGGTAAGTAGAGTTTAACATCTATAGACTGCACTAAACCAAATGAAACAAATATATATTTTTTGTAATAGAGATAGTCAACTGAGAAAAAATTTTTGTGTATGTAGTTGCCTCGCCTCCCCCCCTGGGTGTTCCCCCTCGATGGGAATAAATTTTCATGAAGGATATCTTTCAAAAGAGCTCGCCAATACCTTTAAAACGAGTAGTTGAACCATCGATTTGCGATAATTTAAAATAAAGTTATAGATTTTTTTCATTTTTAACAACAACAAAAAAAAATTTTTTAATGTAATAATTTTTTTTTTATTGTAATATATATATTTTTTTAAATGTAATATTGAGAATAAATTCAACTTTTTTTGGATATTAAGTGTTATACTACTTCTCTAATATAGGAATCGTCGGTATTATCATGGAAGGTAATTGTTTTAAATAATAATTTTAATAAATTATTTTTACTGAGTGAATTCATATAGGAAACTATAGAAAAAATTCATGTGGTGGCCACAACACACTAGTTATTTGTTGTTAGTGGATGTGCTTTACTAATAATATTTTACCATTTCCAGGAAAGCTCTTCGAGAATCGAAATAATATGGTAAATAATGTATGTTTTAAGCTAAATATTCATCGCTTGCTTTTAGTACACTTACACGTTTTGAGGCTTCCTGATTACCGCAGTCGAGTTTTTTAACGTTTGATCTTTGTCTGTGTCTCTTAGAGTGACTTAAAAACGAATAATTTTAGGAGATCCAAATGTTGTATTTTGAAGTTAATATAAGTTGTTGCTGGAAATGTTTCATTAAGATTGATAAGTTTCAAGGAATGTTGCGTGGGAAAATTGCCTGTATAATTTTAAGTAAACTTTTAATTTTAATAACAGAATTAAATTCCATATAAATGTAGGTGCATTAATAAAACGGGGGGTTTTGGGGGGCGGTAGCCCCCCTCACACAGAACTAATTATCACATAAAACTCTTCCGAAACCTAATTTGAATAGTTTAATACAGGTTTACATAACAGTGCTCGTTATCTTACCTCTTAATCTGCAACCTGTATTTATAGTACTAAATTTCAGACTTATGTCATGTTGTTTTAAACTGATATGGAGGAAAAGAATGTCATCCAATCTCTGGATTCAAAAGATTATATTAATAAAAAAGCAGCATAAAAAATCTTTCGGAGAAAAAATATTTTTGGTGTAATTAATGCTAACTCGAACCGCACCCGACCCGATGCAGGACTTTAGTTTGGACTTTCTGCTAATTATTGTTCTTGGGATATTCTAAAAGAAAACACACAGACTAGTCGCTAAATACATGTTTTTCGAATTCGGATAACCATAAATTTTGTAAATATAATAAAAATTTAAAAATTGACCCAAAAAACAATACTTTCTCTTCCATATATGGTTAAGGTAAAATAAATATGAAAATCCATCTATTTTAACATGAATTAAAAATAATATAATATAATATATATATATATATATATATATATATATATATATATATATATATTCATTACATTTGCTTTTTCCGTTTACCTTTAAAATAGTGATTATTATTATTTTTTTAATATATATATCTTCCTGCTGTAAATTTACTTGAAACAAGATCAAATGTAGTTCTTGGAAAAATATGACTGATTATTTATGTAAAATTCAAAAATAAAAAGTTATTAAAGTGCGCAGTATTAAAACAATCTTTCACTTTTAAACTTTAAATAAAAGTATTAATTAGACAATTTTCTTTTACTTTTAAATATTTCTTTAATTAATACTTTTTCATATAATTTCAAAGCCAAGCATTTATTTTAAATCATGTGTTTAAAAAATACGCAAATTAAATGCTTTTTTTGAAACATAAATTTCTACCACATTTAAAAGAATAATGTTAAATTTAATAACGAATTAGTGCCAAAAAGTTTTTGAAGTGTAAAAAAAGTGTATTTAAAACTTATTCCAAAGAAAAATAATATTTTTCTATATTGTTGATTAATTAGTGTAACTCTTGCAATTAAAAAATGAGAAGTTTATAGAAAATATTTAGAAAATATATTCATAATTATAATTAGTAATTGAATTAAAATGTCTGTTTTAGTAAAATCATGTTTTAGTATGAGAATTGTAATTTAATATCTTAAGTTTTACAATGAAAATGAAAAATTGTATAATTTTTAGAATTAAATCATTTTTAACTTTTAAATAAAATATTTTTTGAAACTACTAATAAAAATTTATTTTAGCTGGTTTTGAAGACAGATAAAATAGTATTAGTACTATGTTCAATAATTCGTTAACGTATGGGGGTCGATTTTTTAAAAGCATGAAAATAGGTACTAACAATTTTAAAAATTAAGACATAATTTACAGCATAGTTAAAGATGTTTTTAGTATTATTTCCGAAAGAAATTTTTTATAGTATGAATATATGAACTATATTTTACCTTCCATTACCCAACTAGTAATGGAAGTACTGCATTAGATATCGAGATTTTACCTGATTTATATGTTTTAAGGTCTCCTCAGTCCAAAAAAGTGGTTTTTGGCAATTGGTCAGTGTGTATGTGTGTGTGCGTGTATGTATGAGGGGATTCTTCTGGGTTTTATAACGCGGAATCTAATAAAGATTGAACAGCGATCTTTATAACTGAAACAGGTCTGGTGTACAGATGAATTTTTCAAATTTTGGTGAAAACTGGATAAACAGAAGTGGGACATCAGAAACCAAAAGTGCGCAGTCAATATCTCAAAAACAGCTCTAACGATTTTCTTCACAATTGTATTTTTTAATTATCTCCAAGTGCATATTTTTCTTGCTTTAAAATTCTGTTTTTTCTTTAAATTGAAAAATAACATTGTGTTTTTATTTAAGAGAGATTTCCATTAGAATTTTTAATAGTTTATTTAATTCCTATTTTATTATTTAACATGGTAACATGGAGCGTATCAAGCAGTTTATAATTCGTAGCATGTGGATATTTTCAGGTTTAATTTCGGTAGAATTTTAGAAACATATGTGTGTATATTCTTACTTGAAACAACCGAAATACAATTTAAATAAATAAATCAAAAGATTATAATACGTTGTAAGTGAATATTTTCAGGTTTTTTTTATGTAGAATTTTACAAACATTTATGTCTACATTCTTTCTTGAAGCAATCCGAAATACATTACAATTTAAATAAATAAATCAACATCATTTGAAATACGTAGCGAGTGGATATTTTCAGGTCTATATTTCGGTAGATTTTTACAAACATGTATGTCTACATTCTTTCTTGAAGCAATCCGAAATACAATTTATATAGGTAAACCAACAACATTTATAATACGTACCGAGTGGATATTTTCAGGTCTATATTTCGGGGCAGTATTTTACACACATATATGTTTACATTCTTTCTTGAGGCAATCGGAAATACAATTTAAATAAATAAATCAACATCATTTATAATATGTAGCAAATGGATATTTTCAGATCTATATATATTTCGGTAGCATTTTACAAACATATATGTCTACATTCTATTTTGATGCAATCCGAAATACAATTTAAATAAATAAATCATCAGCATTTATAATATGTAACGAATGGCTATTTTCAGGTCTGTATATATTTCAGTAGCATTTTACAAACATATATGTCTACATTCTTTCTTGAAGCAATCCGAAATACAATTTAAATGAATAAATCAACAACACATGTTTAGCGAGGGAAAAAATAAAAAAGTCAAATAGATAAATTAATTGATATCACAATATTGGAAAAAATAGTTACAACTTCGAATTGGTAGGAGTGTATATCGTTGTTCCCTTTAACTACCTGTACATTTTGGTAACTATCGGTGTGTTACAGTTCGGGAGTGTTCCTTGATAGAAGCAATCGCCATTAAAAACCAAATAGCCATTATTTTGTTATTAATACTGATGAAACAAAATAAAGATTATTTTTCTGCAGCTCATTAAAAAGCGTATGTTCATTCAAACAACCCAGTTAACCTATGTAATTATTGAAAATATTAAAATTGCATTTAAAAGAATAGATTTAAATTTGGAAAAATAAAGTTTTGCATTTATACAACAAATTTCAAAATGCCAGAAAAATAAGTTTTTACTAAAGTAACTCGAAAATTGTAATTAAAACATTAATAATATATGTGTACTGGAACAATTTTAGAAAAGATAAAAAAGTCTGCTAAAGTTCCCTTAGTTCTTTTCCCTAATCTTTATATTAAATATATTAAAGATTAAAACAATCTTATTACATGAGAAATATCGATATATTGCTTTTCTTTAAATTATCGAATGGAGTAAAATTAATAATTGAGTTTCCAGATAACGATCTTAAGTAATTTTTTACATTGTTCGAGCCATTTTACATTAAAATTATGAAAACGGAAAATGCTTCAAATTTATAAAATTTTGCTGAAAATTTTTTATTCAATTTTTTTTTATATAAAATGCAAATTGTATAAGAGTGAAAATTTCATAAATTTTGTTATGTTTTAACTTTTATTTTTCAATTTTCAATGATGGAATTTCAGAAATTTTGAAACAGCCATCTTCTAGTTTTAAGTTCTTTTATTTTGTGCTGTTTTTACATCCTTTATAATTAAAGCTGCACAAGGTGTCTCCATTTATCTTAAATTATATAAAAGTGTAATTGAATTTATTTAATAATGCTTTTTTAAGAAATACATTTTGTGCAAATGGACGACATGATTATCTGACGTCATTAGACATCATGTCGACAATTTTTTAATCTAACCTGTAGGAGTCTTAATTTAATTCATAAATAGTGGAATATAACCAATCATAGCGCAGCGTTTTCCCACACAAACATTGTAAGCTCCACCTCGCTCCCATTGTACTTTTTGAGAACATACGTGTTAAATAATCATGTAACATTCACCAAATCACCTTTAATATAAAAAAAAATTTCGATTAGAAATTGCATCAAAATAAATACTTCAGAGACAACCTATTATTCAGCTTTTTAGAATCATCACTTACACAAATTTATTAAAATCTTTGTCGCATATCGATCCATTTAAAAAAAATATATAAATATATTCATTATTGCTTCTTGTTGTATTGTTTGTTGGTCTATTTAGATAGATTGTTTAGATGAAGAAATATTATTCATTCAGGAATTAAATTTGATGATGAAGAGTTACTACCGAAGAAGAGTACTTAACAAATTCACAATCGTTTCAAGGAAAATGGCCGCAATTGCATTCATATGACAATAATCCCAGTTAAACTTATTCACATAAATATTTTATTTTACTTTTAATTGTGACAAAATATCCCAATAATATTATAATTATATCTTGACAAAGAAATCATTTTTTTAAAAAACATCATTACAAAAGTTATTCAAGAAGAGTGAGGACGGAGACATGGGGAGTACAGAGAAATACTAAGTGTCCTTACATCAGAAAAGTCAGAGAAGAAGTGATCAAAGTTTGGCTGAATTACTACTCATCAAAAACCACAATATTATCGCCAAACCTAAATCTCAAAGTAACCAAGAGCAACACCCAATTTTTCAGTTAGCCTGAAAACAATATAATTTTTTAAAATGTATTGGCGACCCTGATTTTAGCCAAAAATATCGTTGCACGATCCTGGGAAAACGAAAGAAGTGCGTTAGAAATCTAACCTCAGAAATATTTTCATAGTTGTAGTTTATACTCATTATGGTTTCATAAGATTTTGAGCCGATAGAAACTGCATAATTTCCTTCTCCAGAGAACATATGTTTGTTTGCCAAAAATGACAACGTCAGCAAAAAATTATTCTATTTCATTTTACTGTGATGAAAAGATTAACTAGTCCAGCTCATTGTAAGAGGATCGTTTCTTCTCTTATTTTTTCATTTATTGCAAAAAACAGAGAGAGATTAAATTAGACATTTTGCTCGCTGACAAACCACAACTGACTTGAATTTAAATGCAATAAATGTTTTTAGAATACCTTTTCATAAAAAGGGGAATTGAATTACATTTTGAGAGATAATATGTAATTTTGAATATGTGCACTGTAAAAAATAAGTTCTTAAAAATAAGTATATATTGTCTCAAAATAGCCCCGAAACAATATATACTTAAATTTGAAAACCCATGTACTCATTTTTGAATAGATTGACCTATCAAACATGGGGATATTGGGATTCTTATTGGTCAACCGCATTTTTGAGCATGTCAATATACTCAAAAATTAGTACATGGGTTTTCAAATTTAAGAACATATTGTTTCGGTGCTATTTTGAGACAATATATGCTTATTTTTAAGAACCTAATTTTTACAGTGTGATTTTCGATATCACACTTCTTTATATATTTATAATTATGTTTTGTAACACTCACTTTTGGAAGCATAGATCATCAAATATTTATATATATAAGAATTATTCTTCGCAGAAATTCTTCTTTTTGAGAAAAAATAACATGCGTATCAATTTCCTTCAGGAATATATCCGCGTGAAAAATTTTATTCTTCTAGATAAAAGAGCTTTATTGCCTCTAGATTAATCTGTAATGAAAAACATTTTATCAGAATAAATAATATTATCGTAATCGTTTTAATAAATAAATATTTATTGTCTGCTACATCTATTGCATATTGTGGAGAAGAATAAAAACAAATACTATGAATTGAATATATGTTTGTATTAAATGTGAAACGTATTACTAAAAATATTCTTGTATATGTTCGTTTACAGAAAAACTACTTAGGAATGATAATTATTTTCTCCTTCCCACATGGTAAAAAACCTGGAGTGACTCCACTCGACTTTCCGAACATTGAGTAATTAACAGTTTTGTAGATAAAATATAGTAAAAAGGGATTGTTAAACAAACAAATGAGAGAAAACCATAATAGAGTGTTTGAGTATTTTTCTCCATATATTGCACGATGTTTTATTTACGATGTTTTATGAACTTTGAGCCCATGATCATAATGATATAGAATTTTTGTTGTGTCCCTGTAAAAACCTATAAATGATAGATTCACCAAAATGCGTATAGTGAGTGCAACAGTGATTTATAATATTCATATAAATTTTCTGCTCAATTGAATAAGGCGTTTAGATGCTATCGCACTTTTAAAAATTTGGTCCCTTAGGCCATAATGATAAAGAATTTTTCTTTGTGTTCCTGTACAAAAACTGTAAGTGCTAAATTCGCTAAAATCTATACAGTTGGTGCAACTGTGACCTATAACATGTGTAAAAATTTTTTACTCAGATTAATAAGGCGTTTAGAGGCTATCATACTTTTAAAAATTTGGCCCCATAGGCCATAATGATAAAAAATTTTCTTTGTGCTCCTGTAAAAAAACTATAAGTGCTAAATTCACCAAAATCTATACAGTTCGTGCAACTGTGACCTTTAACATGTGTACAAATTTTTTGCTCAGATTAATAAAGCGTTTAGACGCTATCGCACTTTTAAAGATTTGGCCCCATAGGCCATAAAGAATTTTTCCTGGTATCCCTGTAAAAAAACTATAAGTGCTAGATTCACAAAAATCTATAGGGTTCGTACAATGGTGACTTACAATATACGTACCAACTTTCAACTTATTCGAACAAAGCGTTTAAACGCTAGCGTGTTCACTCACAGACATACACACACACATACATACATACATACATCATCGTAAATATAGTGGAAACGGACTCAGGTGACCCCGAAACGTATAGAAACATCAAAATCTCAAATTCGGATTTTTGACATGATTACAATACTTTCCTCACTATGGTGTTCGGAAAGTAAAAATCAATTAATTTGAATTCTAATTTCGACATTGATTCTTTTTTTAATTAAGTGTTTTGAGATCCCCTGAACACAAAAGGAAAATCTATTACTTCACAGCAATTAATCTGTATTTGGACCTGTTATTAGTATAATTTAAATCAAATAATTGCAAAAAAATTCAAATTGAGTATTTTTAATACTATATGAGGTTGCCACTAGAAAAGTTTGGCTAAATTTGGTACATTTCAAGAAATGATGTGTTTAAAAGTTGTATATATATTTTGGAATAAATTTTCAAAGTTAATAACCCCCTTGAATCTTTTTTCGGAAAGTAGGTACTATGTTTAAACGGAGTGTAAGAGAGCAATAGCCTCTGCGAAATTTATTTCATTTAGGGTGATTTGTGCTATCATAATGAATTATTGCAGTCTCATTGGCGTCAACAGATGCTGGATTCGTTTCTTTTAATAATAATAATAAAAAAAAAAATGCTTAATGATATATTCCTGGCGCCGATAAAAAAGTAATTACCTTTGGCATAATTTATGTTGCCAAGCTTGTCTTTGTCTTTTAAATAACGGATTAAATTTTTGAATTAACCAATTAGAACATTCTTTTGGCGCTTTATTTGGCATTAGTTTATTAATTTCGGGTTTGAAGTGGCGAATGCAATTGAGTGCACCTTTTGCTTCCAGACTGTGAATAACTTTTTTGTACTGGTGTAAGAAACAACTGCCCTCGTTTGCTCTCCCTCTCTCTCTAGCCTATACAATTTTATGAGAACCGTGTATGTGCTTACTTGATTGTTCATGTCTTAGCTTAAAAATAAAAAAACTGTTTTATCAGAAATGACTGCTGTTATTTTTGTCAAGTGGCACTCTTTTACAGGAATATATGGACTTCCAGCCTGGGTATTTTATGAAGCAATGTACTTGATTTTGCTACCACTTGATATCACAGAACTTCAAACCATTTATGGACATAATCAACATCATAAGCCTCCATAACGCAGAAATGTATGTCAAATAAAAGAGTTTATAAAACTATTTTCAACTGTTTTTTAAATACGTACATGTTCATATATACAGCACTTACTATCTTAAACCTTGACCTGTAATTTGTCATTTTAGTTTTCTAAATCAAAGTAGCAAAAGTCAGGTAAATATCACAGCAGATCATATAGAATATATATATATATATATATTTCTTTAACAATCGTATATTTCGTAAAGCGATCGGAACGTGAAACTTGAACGGATCATTAAAAAGCAATTAACTCTAAAAATATGAAAGAAACTTAATAGTTTTACATTAAAGAAACTTGTGTATATTTAAAAATCTGTGCACATAAACACACACATACAGGTTGATTCATAATTCGTGTGACCAATTTTAAAATCGTGTAATTATTTAATGTAAATTGTAATCGCTTTACCACCAGTTTTATTTTAAAAGTGAGACGATTAAATTACCAGTCTAGGTATTTTTATTAGTAGGAGTAAATTATAGTTCCGAAATTAGATCTTCAAGCCAAAAACGAAATTTTAAAGCTTTTGAAGGATGGTTGATAAAATTCTGTTATAAATAAAGCATTTAAAAATCAGAAAAGACATTTTTCTAATGGATTACTATCTAAACTTCGAGAAGGAATAAAATTTGGCTGGCAATCAAAAGCTCCAGGAAAAAAAAAATGGACGAAAGGAAGTGTTTGGTGAGAAAGAAAAAAAGAAGCCAAAAAGACTTATCGCTGTAGAAAATCCTCTGCTTCAAAGAACTTTAGCAAAGAAACTACAAGTATCACAATCGACATATTGTCGTCAAATAAAGAAAATTGGTTATAAAAAAGTTAATAAACCAGTCTGTCATCAAATGTCTGCAAAGACCGTAGAAAGACTAAGAATACATTCTTGGAGTCTGTATTTAATGTTACGCAAAGGTAGATAGAAAACATGGTAACTTCGGAGGAAGCACTGTTTTATCTGTCCCCCAAAACTCGCAAAACGAAGATGCAATATATTTCATGCGAAAAACGTCGCAAAAATGTAATTGTTTTGCAAAAGGCAAGTTGGCCGTAGGTATTATGGTATTGATGAAAATGTTCTCTCAAGGCTTAACAAAACCATTTTTGTAGAACCAAAGGCTAAAATTCATGCTAAATACTATCAGAATAAAGTTTTGAAGCACATGATCAAAGAAAGCAAACGTCTTTATCCTCAAGGAAACTTCGTTTTTCACCAAGAATATACACCAAGTCATACTGCAAAATCAACTGTAAAATGGCTGAAAGATAAAAAAAATAAATTTTCTTCCTCCTGCGAAATAGCTACCATCATCTATTGACTGCATTCTTTGCGATTATTTTTTATGTGGATACTTAAAATACAATTAACCCAAGTAGCACCGGAACGTTCTTTGTACGTCTAATAACGGTTACAATAGTTCAAACACCGTGTTTCGTGTCAAAAGAACGTTCCATTAGACGTTCAAAAATGGTATTATTTAGAACGTTCAAAAAAAGTGTGCATTGTACCTTCCATAAAACGTACAATTTCAGTTCTATACAAAACGTTTAAATGTAACACCGTCATAAAACGTTCTGTCTCAGTGAGATTATTACGAATAGGACAAAATGCCCAGATTCAGTTTTGATTTCGTAATATTCATTGAATGTTGGTGTTAGGATTAAAACAAACTAACTACACGAGGGTCCCAGTGGCGGATTTAAGGGGGGGGACTAGGGGGTCTGAAGCCCCCCCCCCAAAAAAAAAAACATTCACAATTGAATATTGCAATTGTAAGTTTTTTATTGGTCTAGAATAACACTTTGAAAAATCTTAGCCCCCCCAAAAGTCAAGTTTTGGATCTGCCACTGGAGGGTCCTAGGTCTGGATGGTGTGTCCTCCGTAGAAATCATTCTAAGAATGAATAACCCTTATTTATGCGAGTTTCAAAGAAAATCACGGAAAGCTCCGAAAACCCAAGTCGACGAGCGCGACGAGGAATCGAAACCAGCACTTCCCGTCTGTAAGGTTCGAGAGTAGAACCTCGCGGTCACTAATACTCATCGGGAAGTTACAGAAATGAGTTTTTTTCTTTCTTTAAGCATAATTTTAAACTTTTATTATATTTTATTTATGATTCTATTTAAGTTTGAATGTTACTGGTAAATTATCAATATTGATAATGTTTTTAAATCATTTCTCTCTTTGATTGTTCTTATTTTATTTATTTATTTTTTTTAATCCAAATTTTATTTAATAAATTTTAATAAAAGAAAATTATTTAATATATATTTCAAAAATTATTTTCTTAATAGATGAACATTTTACGTAGCCATTCTCTTTTAATTAAACTGTTTAAAAGAAATCTTCTACCCATCGCACTACTTTATTCTGTAACATTCTATATAACAGCGCCACTTAACCAGTTAACATGAACAAAAATTTAATAAACACTGTATCTCAAAATTAAAATTTTACATATTAAATTTGTTGCAGATTTCAGTAACACATGCTGAGGTATAGCTATCTAGAAAAATTGCATAATAAAGAGTACTATATCGGCCGATATATACCCAAACTGAATTATCATAGTTTTTCATAATATATATTTCACATACTCATGTTAGTGAATTTTTAATAATAATAATAATAATAATAATAATAATAATAATCTGAGATATTGCTTTCCTTTAAACGGGATTGAGTTGCAGCACATTAGTGCCACCTCTCAATCAATATATGCTCAAATTAGATCACCATAGTTTAACATAATATCTATCTCACATATCAAGTTTGGTGCAGTTTTATTCAATAGAAACTGAGATACTGCCCTCCGTTACATGGAGGGGGGGAGGCATTACATAATAGCTGAGCACCTATTAGGTCATATATTCCAAAAATTAATCAGGGCTAGTTTAAATAAAAGTTCGACTAAATATCAAGTTAGGTTAAATTCTGTCCACTGATTCTTCAGATGCAATTTCCACAAAATTTTATTAAGATGCGCAAACAAGTTCTAAAAATTGTCGAATCCTATCGAGGACGTCTCATGGAGTGTTAAAACCCCGAAAATTTCCATGCATCCATTGCGTTCTTTTTATGTATACAGAAAAAATAAAGTGTATGCCATTTCTGATCCTTTCACTGAATATTTTGTTCAATACTGAAATATACACTAAAACAAAATATGCTTTTCCGTTTAATTCGAGATTTTAAAATGGAAAAATAAAGTGATCTCATAAGTTTTTCAAATACTTTATAAAAATTTAAATAATTGTTTAACTCAGCTCCATTTTTCCAAAAAAAAAAAAAAAAACCTATGTTTTCTACAGCTATAAATGCTTAATAAATTCTTCTGTTTGAAATGTTGAACTTTAAACATGATTATTCCGGATGTAAAAAGGGAAGAGCAGATGAAATTGACATCTGTGGATTGCATTTATTTAATTCTCGCTGACTGTGCAAAGTCAAACAAACGCCAGCGCCAGGTCTTGGGAATGTCGAATGTCGTGTCGTTATGTGAAGCGGTAATTTTAAAACATGTAATCTGTTTTGTTCAGTTTTCGCGTTATAATGACTTGGATAAGCTTTAGAAAAGGTAAACATGTAATATTTTTAACCTGTAATATTCTCTATGTTCTATTTATTAAAGTCTTATTTTAATATCAATTAAACAATCATTTTCATATCTGCGTAAGTTCTTAAGACTAACTTTTGATACTTGAAAGCAACGTTTTATCGCAGAAAAAACTGCTACAGTTACAGAAAACCGCTTAGAAATTATGGATACATTTTATTAATTTAGTCTTCTCAAATGGAAATGGTTAAAATGACTATTTTTGTTTATTATGTTTCTGAATGAAGTAACATAAAGAGTTTAAAAGATGAGAGTAAATTTTAAGTGAATGCCCTTGCAGACTGGTCATTGTGTATTTTAAAATGCTAGTTGCAAGGGTGTTTTCTTGAAAGAAAATTAAGAAAGTTTGAAGAAAGGTTTGTAAGGTTTATGAAGAAAATTAAGGTTTGTAATTCTTTTTTTTCTTTTTAAATTCTGAAGTATTTATTTAATGTTTATATGATCATATATATAATCTAGGTTATGCAAATTGCATATTTTTAAAATAATATCCTAAGTTTCACTGACTTATAATTTTAAATATCTCTTTACTGTAATTTATTAAATAAAATATATCAACTTGTTTAACTGCATAATAAAACAAAGATTCAATTCAATTCAATTTTATTCCACATCTTTATAAAAAAAAACATATTCTGCTTTTAAAACAAACAAAAAAAAAAGACGATATTAATAAGTAAATAAATGATATACTAAGAAATAATATATTAATTATAAATAATGTACTTACAATATTATTTATTAATAATAATAATATTTACATTTATTAATTATTTAATATGCCATGATAGCATAATCACATCAAATGAGTAAAAATTGTGTTGATTCAATTTAAAGAAATTTAAACATTTAAAGAATACCAATTACATTGCCATGTGGAATAAATTTAAATACCTGCAAACATCATTTTTGTAAACTGCTGCTGTAAACTGAAAATATGTATACACACTTGCACTGAAATTTAAAAATATGAAGTATGTTAAATATTTTAGAAAAATATTTTGATTAAAAAAATATTTATATATTTAAGTATTTGGAAATTTTTTAAATTTCTTCCTTCTAACTAATTTTTAATTTTTCGTTTCAATTTCTTATTATTATAAATTAACAATATATTCTAAACTCAATTATATATTATTTTAGCGGTGTATTGGTACATTCATTTTCGAAATTATTTTTTATGTTGAAATATTAAAACTTTCTATGAACTTAAGCATTCAAATATATTTACAAACTATCCATGGACTTACAAAGTAGTACCCAGAAATGTTTAGAATATACAGGGTGCAAAGTCGAGAGCAGGCCTTTATTTGCGCAACAATTGGTCTCAGATGTCCTCCAATAAGAAAATGTATTTACAAAAAAAAAAAAAAAAAAAAAAGTAAGCAAAAAGTAAGTGCTCATATTTTTTAAAACATTTTGTAACTGAAACTATATATTTGCAACCAAGAGTTGCGGAGATAAAGGTATTCTCGTGACTATGCTTTGCACCCTGTATTTAAAAAAAAAAAAAAAATAGTATAAATGAATTTTTAATCTTAGTTAAAGCCAAGCAGCCGATATAAGATCACTGAAACTACATAGAACAATGAGAAGGAAATTACAAGAAATTTAAATAACATGGGGAGACTGATTGTGATTTATTGAAGCATTTAATTTTTATTTATTGATTTTTATTTTATTTAACTTCAGTCTAATCATAAATTTATACCTATATTGTAAGTTGCAATTTTAATAATTTTACCGGTGCGTAAAAACCACATGAAACTCAAATCAAAAGATACAAACAAGCAACGAGAAAATAAAAAATTAAGGCATCATTTTGAACATTTTTTTTTTTTTTTAAGGAAAAGCTTAGAACGGTAGAAAAAAAAATTCGTCAGGGGTGACTCGTCGTTGAGCTTTAATGTACGATTTCGTTCGTTAGCAGCTATAATAGCAAATTGCTAGCGGACACCCTATCGTACAAGAAATTAATTGAAGTTAAAAATGAAGAATAAATTGGAATAAATTATTTAGTTCAAGAAATCAGAGAATCAAACAGAAAACAACCATGAAAAACAAACATTAATCATAGGATGACGCATTCGGAATCACAAGGATTAAAACAAGCAAAATAATTCAAGAGTTTAGTTGTACATAGCAGATGAAGAATAATGATACAACACAGCAACGGGGATATAAATTACTTTTTTTTTTTTTAAATTCAAATAATGTTTGAGAAAATTTAACATACTTACTATTTCTTTAATTTCAACGTATATGTATGAAAAATTCCATATTTTATGACAGTAATTCCCAAAAAGTGTCATAACGGCTCTATATCCCTTAAAAAATTCCTTAAATTTTTGCATTTTTAAAAAATTTCTTTTTTCCCCTAATCTGAAGATAATGACGTTATAGTATTAATTACGAAACTTTGAATAAACACCATAAAATGCAAGAACTCGCGACTGCTACAAACAAAGCACGGCTGCTATAAACAAAGCGGCAACGCATTCAACACACTCAACGTGCTTGTTTGCAGTTCTCGTGCCTACATTGTTCGCCTGATGAAGGGTTGTGTCTTCTTTTGACGCAAAACAGTTGGTGCGAGTTCTTGCATTTCATTGTGTTTATTCAAAGTTTTTTAATTAATACTATAACTTCATTATCTTCAGATTCGGGGGAAAAAAGAAATTTTTTAAAAATGCAAAGATTTAAGAAATTTTTTAAGGGATAAAAAGACGTTATGACACTTTTTGGGGAAAACTGTCATAGAATATAGAATTTTTCATGCATATACGTTAAAATTAAAGGAATAGCAAGTATGTTAAAATTTCTCAAACATTATTTGAATTGAAAAAAAAAAAAAGTAATTCATATCCCTGTTCATGTGTTGTATCATTATTCGTCATCAGCTATGTACATTTTACTTCTAAATGCCCGTACTGAGGTGATTTTTTTATAATGACGTCACATTTTTTTTTTTTTTTTTGACTACACTATTTTAGAACGTTTACAGTACGTTTTCTAGAACGTTCTGAAAACGTTCTAAAAACGTTTAGAACGTTCTGAGACCGTATACGTAGAACGTTCTCAGAACGTTTCTATAACACCGATGGTGATTGCTACACGTTCATTGAACGTTCTCTGAACCGTACTATTGTACGTCTTCAAGATGGACAAATAGACGTCTATAACACGTTCAAAGTGAACGTTCTTAGAACGTGTTTGCAGAACAATTTTTGAACGTTCAGAGAACGTTTCTGTGCTGCTTGGGAAGTAGATGTAAAGTAAGACAACATTCAAGGGCTTCAAAAAGCAATCACAGAGGAGGTTGGAAAAATACCCCCAAGAATGGACGAAAAAGCTCTTTCGGCTTGGCCTAAAGGTTTAAGTAACGTGTACTGTGCTAAAGGAGACCACATTGCAAATTTTACCTCAATAACCTAATTTAATAAAAATTTCGGATGCTCTGAAATTGGTCACACTAATTTTGAATCAACCTGTACACATATATCATTTGCCATCTTGAAACAAAGAATGTAACAGCTATCCCATAGGTCCTTTTTGGCTAAATTTGAAATTTGGCACTGAAGTAACACATACGTTTCTCGCCAGTGTCTTTATTTATGCAATTGAGACTCTATTTTAATTCATCACAAAAATGGTGACAAAAATTAAAAAAAATTCTGAGTGGGTCTTGGAAACAAAAAGAATTATGAAAATATCTCTTTTCTAAATTCTTTAAACATTATAATTAAAGTAATCTAATTAATGTTTCTAAATAAAACTTTTTAAAAAATTCATTTCGGTAAAATTTGACAGTCATTTGAATTAGCATATTTTATTGTGATGGACAAACTAATCTGTTTTTAGTTTTTATGTATTAAATGCTTTCTTCTAGAACATTGACAAATCCAATTGATATCGTCACACTTACACAAACTCGTCGCGAGCCTTTGTCTTTGAATTTTCTGAAACTAATTTGTTTCCTATTTATTTCAGACAGAATAACAAAAAAAAAAAAGTCACCATTTGCCTTAGACCACCTTGAATTCTGTATAAGTAATCTCTTATATTATTAAAACTTTACAAAAAGGAGATGTCTTAAGTAACTTAATATTCGAGTACTAAATTCAAATCTCTAAAAAAAAAGAAAAAAAAAATTCTTCTATTTAAATAAGGAAGTTGCGTTTCCTAGGAATGGTTACAATATCAATTTAAGTAAAAACTCAAGATATTTTTTTTTCTTAAATAAATTTATATTACCGAGATAGGTTACTTTTTTTTCAGCTTCTAATATAAAATAAACCAATAGAATTAAATTTCAATTTGTGTATTACCTAATTTATTTTACTTTTATTTTTTGTATTAAACTGTAAGAAAGAATAAAAAGAGTTTTTTTCGTGATTTTCAAACCAATTGTCTACAAAAAGCCTCAACTAATGAAAATAATTAATTTACAAGAAATATATAAAAAATGGCTATTTCAAACATTTTATTAATTTTTTTTTTAATTTATTATTTAAACGGTTTGAATTCTTTTTTCTGAAGTAGGAGACTTTCTTTATGGTAATAAAATGCACCTCTTGTTTGACTATTTGTACGAAATTCAAGAAATATTTTTTATATTATCCTGGACGAAAAAGTTTAATATTTATTGTTACGGAAAAAATCTTGTCTACTTTATTGTGTGGGAAAGTAGTTCGTAAAGAAGCAGGCAGGTTCTAGTCGATGAATGCTCTTTATTAATTCTAACTTTTTGAAGCTGTACAACAAAATGATAATTACAACGAATATTCTTGAAACAGTCCAATATATCATTATTTTATCGAATATTCTTGAAGCAGCTCAATGAAGCTGTCACTCCTACCGCAAAAGTCACTATACGATGAATGTTCTGGAACAGTCCAAGAAAACTATCATTTGTTCCAGAGGAGTAAAGGAAATACCATCAAATATTCCAGAGCAGAAATCTTCGATTGCTCACGAACAAGATTCGTACAATCTGCAAAGGGCAATTGTTCAGAATAGGTGTCTGAAAAACACTGACACGCATCGACTTCACACTCTCTCACAGAGGTCAACTCACGCCTATTTATACCCTTTGGTTATGGGACTTGGCACAATTTCTATCGATAATACCATGGAAAGTTCGAAATCTAGGCTCTTGTACTTCGGAGAGCTTCGAAAATTTGGGAACCCAAACTACCATTTTTCGTCAAAATTTTTCTGAACTCGCCATATTCATCACCAAGTCGCCAAGGCTGACTTCTTTGAAAGTGAATGAACATCCATTTTATTATTAATTTGCCCGTAGAGCAACAGAACAATTGATGCAGACAAAAGAATTATTTCGTTGTAACATTATTGTAGCTATATATATAAAACCAAGGTAAAGCTCTGTGTAGTAGCCTTCACTTCACGTAGACAATTAATTTCCATATATGTATGCATAATGTATGTATCTATTGTATTTAAAAGTTTTCTATACTTCACCCTAAAATATATAAATTAACAACAAACAATCATTAAAAAACCTCTGATTTAATTTTTTATTAAATCTGTATTCAAATAAACATTCTAGAAATACCACAGTATTCCATTTCTATTATATATAAACATTTTTGGAAAACAAACCGTTATTCCTTTCTATCAAATCCTTTGTCGTTCACTTATCTATTTGTATCTATTTATATATATATCCAAATTAATTTTTTTCAGCAAACCTACTTTTGAAAGAAAAATACTATCTCTTTCAATTTCTTTCGAAAAATTGCTCGCCTAACAATTTTTATTCATCTAGAATAAAAAGGAATTCATCGTTTCTAGGTTATTCTGCGATGAAAAACATTTTATTTGAAAGAGTGACATTATCGTAATATTTCTAATAAATAAATATTTTTCGTCTGCTACATTCACTATAATAAATTATATGGTAAAGGAATAAAAATAAATAAGTAAATTGAATATATGATTCGTATGAAAACAAATAAGAATCACAAGTTAAAATCGTGTTCTAATTTAATTTTACTTGTACTGATAACTTTTTCTTTTCTGCTAATTTATTTTTGTTAGTAGATTTTTCCTGTTGGTAATTTTAAAACAAAAACTTTGTTTCTACGGTTATTTGTAATTTCCTGAGACGTTGGAAAGAGAAATTCTAAAAAGGAAAAAAAAAAAGTGGGGAATTTTCCTTTATTTTATTTATTTATTTATTTTATATGCTTTAATGTATTTTGTCACTTTAAAGGAATTCGAATACTGAAATTATTTTTTATTTAAGTAAGGCTTTATTTCAGGTGTACGAATAATAATTTATATCCGTTTTGTAATAAGGGAATTTTTATGCTTGCCAATGATATAAATAAATTAAACTCAATAGACTGTTTATAATTCAACAAAAATAAGAACAATGCGTTCAGCCCTCATGATACGGAAATGTATGTCAAATAAAACAGTTTCTAGAAATTTTTTTATGTGTTTATAAAATGAATTCATATATGCAATACTTGCTATCTTAAACTTTTATCTGTAATTTGTCAATTTAGCTTTCATATGCAAGGGAAAAAAGTCATGTGAATGCCAGACCATATCATCAGGAATATGTATGCGTTTTTATATAAAAATTCATATATTTCACAAAGCAGTCTCTACATTGAACTTTAACGGATCATCAAAATCGTAAATAACTCTGAATATATGAAATAATGTAATACTTTTATGTTACAGAAACTTGTGTATATTTAAAAATCTATGCACACAAACACACATATATACAGGGTGATTATAATTAAAATTACGATTTCAGAACGCTATAACTTTAAAACTACCCATCAGAGTGATTTGATATTTTAACAGAGCAATCGTGAGGCAATGGAATTTTGTTTTGGGGACGATAAAAGTAGTTCCAACAAGTTCATATAGATGACGCTGTTAGGGTAATGCCAGGGGAAGCGCCTAAATGGACTCATTAAACACAGAAATGTTATTTAATGAAATTTTATTTTTCCGACTGAGTGAAAATAATGCCTGGACCGGGAGTTGAACCCCGGATCATTGACTTACAAGGTCAAGGCTCTACCAATTGAGCTATCCAGGCCGACAAACCGGTCGCCATTACTCACTCAGACAACCTTTTGGCAGAATCATCTGGTCTATCATATAGATAGCTCGACAGAAATAAGCCGCAGGTAATGGAAAATACCATTAAACAATGGGAGAAAGAAATACAATTTTTATTAAAATCACACAATCAACTGTGGAAGAAAATCATATTTAATGAAATTTTATTTTTCCGATGCCGACCAGTTTATCGGCCTGGATAGCTCAATTGGTAGAGCCTTAACCTTGTAAGTCAATGATCCGGGGTTCGACTCCCGGTCCAGGCATTATTTTCACTCAGTCGGAAAAATAAAATTTCATTAAATATGATTTTCTTCCGCAGTTGATTGTGTGATTTTAATAAAAATTGTATTTCACAGGAATGTTGTTAGCAACACAATGGAATAGCAGGAAGCAATAGACTTCAAGGGTTTACTAAAGTTTTTTTAGCAAAAAGACAAGAATACGTGTTTACAGAGGAAACAGTCATAGTTAAAAGACAAAAAGAGGAGCTTCATGAAACAAATATACTTTATGGATAATTAAAGGCACGCTTTGGAACTATTTATTTATTTATTACTATTATTATTTTTTGCCAAACAAAATTTTATTGCCTTACGATTGCTCTGGTAAAATACCAAATCGCTCTGATAGGTAGTTTTAAAATTGTAACTTTAATTATAATCACCCTGTATATATATTATCTGGCATCTTAGAACAAAGAAAGTAACAGCTATTGCGTAGGACGTTCTTGGTTAAATTTGAAATTTGGTACATATGTAGCACGGATGTTTCTCACCAAGGTCATTGCTTACGTAACTGCGACAGCTTTTTAAATCATCAAAGAAAATGGCTACAAAAAATTAAAAATTTCCAAGTGGATCTTATATTGAAACTTCAAACCAAGTGGACTATGAAAATATCTCTTTTGTAAATTCTTCAAACATTACAGTATAAAGTCATCTAATCAATGTTTTTGAAAAAAAAAAAATCTTAAAATTCATTTTGGTGAAATTAAATAGTCATCTATATTTACATTTTTATTGCGATCGACAAACAAATCTATTTTTATTCTTTTACGTGTTAAGGGCCTTCTTCGTCTTCACTGACCGCCGCCGGAAGCCGAAGCTAATGTTATTCTATGGGAAATTTTTCTTTATAAATAACTTATTAACTAATACATATTTTTAAATTCTGTTTTCACATTCAGAAAATTCCCAGCTGTTAAATTGACGGACCTTTTTTAAAAAATTATTTTTTAAAATTTTTTATATTTTATTTTGAAGTTGCAAAATGCGAATTTTCAATATGTGAATTTTTTCATTTTGCAATTTCAAAATAAAATATTAAAAAAAAAAAAAAAAAAAAAAAAAAAAAATACATTTTTAAAAAAGGTCCGTCAATTTAACAGTTAAGAATTTTTTGAATGTGAAAATAGAATTTAAAAATATGTATTAGTTAATAAGTTATTTGTAAAAAAAAAATTCTCCATAGAATAACATTGGCTCGAGCTGCCGGCGACCGACGGTAAGTGAAGAGGGCCGTTAAGTATTTTCTTTTGGCATATTAGAGAATCCAATTAATATCGCAAAACATAAACATACTCGCCGTGAACATCAATTTTTAGATCAGGACATATTATTTTATCAAAACCAGTTTTATTTCTTAAAAAAAAAAGAAAGAAAGAAAGAAAAAGAAAGCGAGAGAAAGAGAGAGAGAGAGAGACAGAAAAGGAATCATCGTCGCCATCTGTGTTAGACCACCTTGTATTTTGTAAAAGTAATCTATTACAGAATACGAATACGAAACTCTATAAAGAAGAACAGTCCTAAGCAAATTAAGAATCACGTACTAAATTTAAGTCTGTTTTGGAAATATTTTCTTTCTTCATCTAAATTATGAAACTGCTTTTCGTAACAATAATTACTGTATTAGTTTAAGTAAAAACACATGTTAATGTATCTTTTTTCAAAATATATTTATATTGCTAATATAGTATGTTATTATTATTTTTTCTTTCAGCTCCAAATATAAAATTAATCGATTTAATTATTTTTTTCTTTTATGTATTATTTCTTTTCTTTTGTTATTTCATTTTTTGTATATAGCAATACGAAAGTACGAAAAAAAATATTTTTTTTCATCCATAATTTTTAATACGATTATCCCCAGAAAGTTTAACTTACGAAAACAACGTCTTAATTAATCTACATAACGCATGCAAAAGTGTATATATATATATATATATATATTCGAATTAATTCAGCTGATTTGAACATATTTATATACATTTATTATTTGATATTCGAAGGGTTAGAATTTTTTTTCTCAGAAGTAGGAGACTTTTGTTATGATAATAAAATACACATCTTGTACACATCTTGAACTAAATCCAACAAATATTTCTTGAGTTAGCCTGGACGAAGAGTTCAATATTTGTCGTAGGTATAAATGCAACCAAGATAAAAGAGCTGCATATTAATCCTCGCTTCACCCAGGCAATAAATATGTATATATGTACATGTATATACGCATTATCTTTAAATAATTTCTGTACTTTACCAATAACGAAATTTAAAAAAATTATGAAACAATCACTAAAGTGCCTCTGATATAATTTTCTTGTAAATAAATTTAAAAATAATGATTGTAATATTAACTACAATTGTATTAATATTTGTATTAAGTAATCAAAAAATTACACAATAATCCATTTCTGTTATATATATATATATATATATATATATTTCAAAACAAAACAATATACAATTCTATCAAAGCTTTTATCGTACACTGATCTATTTGCATTTAAAAAGAAAAAAAAATATATATCCAAATTATTTCTCCAGTAAAACCTACTTTTAAAGAGAAATTGCTATCTCTTTTATTTTTTTTTTCTTTCAGAAAATTGTCCGCCTAACAATTTTTTTTCATCTAAAATATAGGGGGGGGGGGGGGACGAATGCATCGTTTCTAGGTTGTTCTGCGTTGAAAAATATTTCACCAAGAAGAGTGACGTTAACGTAATCGTTCTCATAAATAAATATTTTTCGTCTGCTGCATTCATTATGATCAAATATAACTGATAAAAAGAATAAAAATAAATAAGTAAATTGAAGATATGATTCGATTGAAAACAAGTTAAAGTCGTGCTTTATTTTAATTTTACTTATACTGATAACTTTTCTCTTTTCCGCTAATTTATTTTTGTTTGTAGCGTTTTCCTGTTGGTAATTTTAAAACAAAAACTTTGTTTTTGTGGTTGTTTGTAATTTCCTGAGACGATGAAAACAGAAATTCTATAAAAAGTGGTGTTTTCCGGTTTTTTGTATGCTTTAATTTATTTTGTTATTTTAAAAGAATTCGGATACTAAAATTATTTCTCATTTAAGTAAGTTTTATTTCAAGTGTATAAAATTATATATATATATATATATATATATATATATATATATATATATATATATATATATATATTGTAATAAGGAAATTGTATGCTTGTCAATGATATAAATAACTTCAACCTATTAGACTATAATTAAACAAAAGTAAGGATAATATGTCTTTTACTTTATGTGACTGAATTAATGTAAAATTTACATTTTTAAAAGAACACTCTATTTTATATACGGGTTTTGCATATCAATATCATACACGTAGATTGTTGCATGTCTTGGCGTAAAATTAATTTAAATGTTTCGCATAGAAACTTTCGTATGTCCTAAGGATAATAAAATAAAATATGGGGTAAGTGCTCCAGTGAATGACATGCTCGAGTAATTGACATCCATCCCGAAGTAATTAATAAATACGAAAAATAATAAAATCATATATTTTACATAATAAGAATTTTAACATTTTATGTCAAACACTGGAGCATGGGGTGCTAATAACTGGTAAAATGAATAACTAGCGGAGTCAAACACTTGAACATAGGGTGCCAATTACTGATAAATTGAAAAACTGGCAGTGTCAATTACTGGAACATTGAGTGGGTGTCAAGAAAAAATTCATAAAAATAAAATAGTTGTTATCAATTGCATATATTACATATATGTGATTCTGAATGTCTTTTATGTATTAACATAAGATTTCTAAAAATATTTTCTGATGACGAGAACATTAAAAACATCAGAGATTGCTCTAAAAGTGTCAATCACTAGAGCACTTACCCTACATATATATTTGTAATAAAGAAATTTTATGCTTGTCAATGATATAAATAAATTAAGCCTATTAGACTGTTTATAATTAAACAAAAGTAAGGACAATGTGTCTTTTACTTTATGTAACTGAATTAATGTAAAATTTACATTTTTAAAAGAACACTGTATTTTATATGCGGATTTTGCATATCAATAACATACATGTAGGTTGTTGCATGTCTTGACGTAAAATTAATTTAAATGTTTCGCATAGAAACTTTCCTATGTCCTACGGATAATAAAATAAAATATAGGGTAGGTGCACCAGTGACTGGCATGCTCCAGTAATTGACATCTATCCCGAAATAATTAATAAATAAGAAAAATAAGAAAATAATATATTTTACATTTAAGAATTTTAACATTTTATGTCAAACACTGGAGCATGGGGTGCTAATAACTGGTAAAATGAATTACTAGCGGTGTCAAACACTGGAACATAGGGTGCCAATTACTGTTAAATTGAATAACTGGCAGTGTCAATTACTGGAACATTCAGTAGGTGTCAAACAAAAATTCATTAAAAAAAATAGTTGTTATCAAATGCATATATTTTAACATATACACTGTAAATATGTGAAAAATAGATTTTAGAATCTCCTAGAGCATAAAAAAAGCATTAATATTTTTTATAAAAACATTCCCCGTTGCACGCGACGGGAATCGAACTGACAATCAACGGATTCAAAGTCGAGCGTCTTCCCTATCAAGCCATCGGTACTCACGGTGCGTGCTGCTTGTATAATGGAATATATTCTAGTATCCGTAAAACAATTCGAAGTTTTATGTCTTTGCAATAAAACTGTCCATAAGAAGTAGAGCTTAATAACTACATATTATTATCTTAAATTTCCTGAATAGAGATTTAGAGATTTTTTTTTTTTTTGTAAAATGCGTAATAAATATGAAAAAATAATAGACTGTGGATTTTAAACGATTTTTTTTTTAACTGGTATTTGCAAGAAAACGAACTATGTACATGAAAAAAAAAAAAAAAAAATATATATATATATATATCTTTTACATTTGGAAGTGTAGGGAAACATAAAATAATTTTTAAAACGCGGAAAAAAAATCAATTATGCACAAATTGTTTAAGATTGTTTAGTTACAAATTTGCTTTCTTAGCTTTAGCTACAAGTTACATGTTTCGTTTATCTTGATATTTTTTTGTTTTATTACACGTGAGAACATTAAATAAAAATGAACTTTGTTTTTTATTTTTTAACAGAATAAATTCCACGTCTAAGTATTTTAAATAAGTTAACTACTTATATTATATAAAATAATATCAAATTTATTTGTTTAAAAAAAATGTTAAAACTGGATATGCATGCTGCTTAAAGTGAATTCCATATGGAAAATTTGTTAAGTAATACAAATGTCTGAATTTCTAAGTGTCTGAAATTTGGAATGTCTGAAATTTTAAGTGCCTAATTTGCAAAATGTCTGAAATTGTATGTGTCTAAACTGTAATATGTCTTAATTTCAGACATATCAATCTTATTCAGACACTTATCTCAGTTCATTTATAAAAAAAGACACTTACGTGTCTTAATTTAAGACAGCACATGCGTCTGAAATTTTGCATGTGTAAGTGTTTCAGGCATTTATGTGTCTGAATTGGCATTTCAGACACATTTCAGTTTGAATTTAAGACGCTTCTATTTACAGTGTATGTGGTTCTGAATGTCTTTTATGCTATATATATTAACTCAAAATTTCTAAAAATATTTTCTGATGACTAGAACATTAAAAACATCAGAGGTTACTGTAAAAGTGTCAATCACTGGAGCACTTACACTATATACATATATATTTGTAATAAAGAAATTTTATGCTTGCCAATGATATAAATAAAGTCTATTAGACTGTTTATAATTTAAGAAGAGTAAGGAAAATATGTAAAACTCTTTTTATGTAACTGAATTAATGTAAAATTTACATTTCTATGCAGCAAGCCTTCTTATTTTATTTTATTCTTATTTTATTTTTACATAATTTCAACATCCCACCCATCCAACCAGCCAAACAACACCACCTGTCATCTGTAATCAAACATCTGCGCAATCAACCTCCACCTTTTTTATGGCCTTTAATTTTTTTAATACTTTTTTGGTAAAGATACACTAAAATGCAATCTTTTTTTTTTTTTTTTTTTTTTTTTTTTAATATATATTATTGACAGAAACATGGAATGGATATAAAATAGAATATACAAAGTTTTTAGGAAAACCCATTTTAGCTGTGTCAGTGATTAATTTATTAATATTTTTGTTTTTATACTTTAAAGAACATAAATTAGTAATTCGAAATAAGTGGTTGATGATGATGTTTCTAAACAGCGAAAGATACGGATAGGAATTAAAATGTGTAAAGAAATTTACTTTAAAACTGAAATCTTGTCGTTTGTTATAGATATCAGTGTAAATTTTATTTCTATTAAAGATTATTTTCAGGTCTAAATAGTTAATTGATTGATTATTAAGAGTATTTTGAGTTAACTTTAGTTTGGATGGATAATTAAAGGAAAATGTAGTTTGTGATTTCTTTTTTAAGATAAAATACAATCATATCATCTATGTAACGATAAAGCTCGACATCATCATAACAAAATTGCTTTTCATAATAATAAAGGTATAAATCTCCCAAAATGCTAGAGCTACATTCCCCTTGTGTGATTTCTGCTTTTTGCAAATAGATTTTGTTGTTGTGTAAAATATAATTATTATGGATAACAAAGTTAAGAAGTGTTTTGAAATTTTCTGCTTTAAAATTGCTAGAAAGATCAGTTTTAGTTTTATAATCATTTAAAAGACTGTAAATAATGTCACTTACATAACTCAATATTATTGAAAAGATCTTGAAAGGTCAAATGACATAATATTGTCTATTTTATCGAGTGATTTAATGTAATGAATTAATTAAAAGCTAATTTTAAGGCAGTATAAATTATCAACTTTGCGAGTACAATTGTATATTTTTTAAGTATTTCCAGTAGAGTTTTATTAGCATTGTTGTTATTGGTATTACGTCCTATAGTGACTGTGCGAAATTTAATAGGAGACTTGTGAAACTTAGGTATGAGAACAAATATATGGATAATTAAAGTTATTGAAGGTAATTATGTATTTTGCGGTTATTAATAATAAGGTTATTATTAGTTAAACTAAAGACGTTAGTATTAGATATTGAAGAATTTAAAATAGAGAGAAAGTTGAATTTAAAGGTAATGGCATAATTATTTGGTGATTTGTCAACACAAGGTCATTCTGTAGTGATTTGATGGAGTTAAGAAGTTTTAATATTTTTAAAATACACCAGATTCGAATAATTGAGATATAATTCATTTTCAGTTTTGAGTAACACTAAAAATTTCCACTGAGTAAAGAAAGAAAATTGGTTTATTATATGTAATGGAACTTTTATAAATAAGCAAATAGAGGTCATAAGAAAACCATTGAATTATTTGGGGAATGCTAGTTTTATAGGGAAGTCTACATTTGGTGCCAAACTTCATAATTATTTTAAGATTATAATTATCAATAATATTGAGATTACCCGTGATAACGTGTCCATGGTCTCTATCGATATATTTTTCCATAGAAGGATCATTGCATTTTGATGAAACAGTGCTAATGAATGACGTAGACTTAGAAATGGGATTATATCTGAATAACGTAAATTATTTTTAATATGAACTGTTTACACAATCTTCATCAAAATAAAGATTAGTTGCTGATAGTATGAATTACTGATAACATGAACAATCCCCCCCCCCCACACACACACACTCCTTGAAATTCCCGTTAACAAGGATCAACTGTACATATGTATATGTCAATTTTATTTTTGAATATTGCAGATTGTAAAAGAATAAACAACAATTCCCATGTTAGAAAAAAAAAGGCAAAGAACCTTTAAAAATAACTTTTAAGAAAACTGCAGGAAACCTGGCGGTATTTCGGACTTCCTAAAATAAACTTGTATGAACGTTTAAAAAAATTTCCTTTTAATTTCCTGAAAGAAACCTGGTGTTTTTATTTTTCTTCAAAATACCTGTAAAATGTTATATGAAGTCCGAAATACCTGCATTATACCTCCAGTTTTTAGCTAATATTTTTAACTGGGATTATAACGGCAAAAATCAGTCAAAAATTTACTCCGATATTAGTGATCGACAATGAAGATCTATGATTGAAATAAATATATAAATAAAACTACATAAATCTTTTGTTGTGCTATTTACTCCTTTGTACAACAAAATACGTGTGTAGAAATTTCTTGAAATTCTGGAAAAGATATAGAAAAAATAATATGTTGTGGCCACCACATGACTTTCTTCTATATTTACGTATAGAAATTCACTTAATAGAAATAATTTATTAAGATTATATCATGTATTAAAATTATCTTCCATGATGAATGCTGACGATATCTATTCTAGAGAAGTAGTATGACACAAAATATACAAAAAAAAAAAAAAAAAAAAAAAAAAGTCAATTTTATTTTTCTACATAACATCTTCAAAAAATGCGTTTTTTTTTTTTTTTTTTTTTTTTTTTTTTTTTTTGAGGGGGGGGAGGGGTTAAAAAAATAGATAACTTTATTTTAATTATCTTGGATGAATGGTTCAACCATTCATTTTAAATGTATTGACGAGCTCTTTTGAAAGATAAAGCTCTAATGAAAATTTGTCCCCCTGAGTGATGGGACTTTCCCCTAGGGAGGAAGCGATACTTCTACATGTACAAAAAAATTTTCCAAGTTAACCATCACTATTGTAAATAATTCTTTTTTATTTCATAATGACTAAAAAAAAAAAAAAAAAAAAATAGCTTTTTTTATGCACATTTATACGAAATTTTGTCCTATGTTGCCATGTTAACAATTTAGAAAAAGCTTGATGGCAAAGCCACATGTTGGACGATTTTTACCAAAGGTTGTTGAGCACTAATTTATGTCATGGTGCAATTACATATCAAATTTTATGAAGTTCTGTGCAGTAGTTCTTGAGATATAGTTGCCACAAAATTTTGTCACACACCCAGACAGATCTTTTCTAAAAATGGTCAAATTGTATTCTACAGCTCGCAAAATGTGTAAATACATCGAAAACCTGTGGTCGAAAATTTGTACGAATCCAATACTTTCTTCTATTGAATATAGAAGAAAATAACAATTCTATTCAGTTCTATGAATTGGGTGTCTTTTTTTTTTTTTCCTTTATGTAATTAATTAATTTTTTTACTAGGATTCTTTTCTAATGTGAAAATTAGACAAAGTTTTAATTAAAAAAAGTTAAACACTTTTTTCTTTTATTTCTATTTCTTAGTTAAAGAATTTTACAGTTAGGTATTATTTTTTACTTTAGTAATTAAAAAAAATGTTCAGAAAGTTTTTGTTTTTTTATATGAAAGAAAAAATTAGATCTTTAAAAAAAAAAAAAAACTTTATTTTTTTTCTTTATTGCTAATTAGTAAAAAAAAAAAAAAAAAAAATTGTTTAGGATTTAATTCGAATTAATCAAGTAAAAACAGTTTCTTTAACAGTAATTGCGTGTAAGTAAAAATATAACATTTGAAAGTTATTTCATAATTAAATTTAAACAGTATTCATTAACAGATTAATATTTTAAAGTTTATTTATAAAAAATTAAGAAGAATTAGTATTTTTAATTTAAAATGGTGTAACATTGTATACTGACATTATTTATTTATTTATTTATTTACCTTTTTTTTCTGTCAAAGTAAAAGTTATAAACTTAAAAAAATATTTAAGTTTTTTTATTTTAAATGAATAATTAATGTAAATAAATTATTATTTATTATTTCAGGACAAATGATTATAAATCAATATTATGTGGAAGAATTCAAGATGAATTTTTTTTTAAATATGTCACAGGAAGAAATAAGAACTAACAAATCCATAAAGTGAGAAATCCTATAAAAATTAACAATAAAAACACAGATATATATATATATATATATATATATATATATTGATTTCTAACTTCAGCCTTTATAAAGATAATAATAATAGTACTTATATAGAACAGTAGGTAGAGATAAATAAAAATAAAACTGTAAGAAATAAATAGTGTGAAATACAAATCAATTTTATTCATTAGAATTTTAGTAAACTAGTAAAGAAATCAATTAACTTAAATTTCAGAAACTCTATTTCATTTCAAAATGTGTGGAGAAAAAATTACATGAATTCGATAAAAAACATACTTACAAAATAAATAAATAAATAAAAATTCTATTTAGTGGAAATCTTAATATAATTAATAATATATATATATATATATATATATATATATATTACTTTTAAAAAAGACTAATATGTTTATGTAAGTCTGGACTTTGAAGTAAAACCATTTAAAAATATTCATATATATTTTCATCGAATTATTAATATATATATAAGTAAATAGATACTTCAAAAGTTAAAAAAAAAAAAAAAAAAAAAAAAAAAAAAAAAAAAACTGTAATAATAATTTTCTCTCTCATTATTATTATTATTATTGTTGTTTTTTTTGTTGTTGTTGCAAGGAAAAATGACACATTTATCAATTTCTGTCAGACAATTTCCTGTATAACAATTTTTATTTTTCTATATAGAAAAGCTTTATCGTTCTTATACATTATTCTGCGATGAAAAATATTTTATCAAAATAAGTGACATCATCCTAATCGTTCTAATAAATAAATATTTTTCGTCTGCTGCATCTATTAAGATGACATGGCTTCTTTAGGGGATAAAAATAAATAAGTAAAATGAAGACAAGGTATATTTTTATTGAGAACGAATGAAGATTACATGTTAAACTTATGGTCTAATTTAATTTTACATACTGTAGCACCTTTTTTTTTTTTTTTTTTTTTTTTTTTTTAATTGAACTTTTTGTTAATCTTGGTAACGTCTTGCTGTTGGTAATTTTAAAACAAAAGTTTATTTCTTCAACTTATTAATAGTAATTAATATCTCTTATTATTATTATTATTATTGCTATTATTCTTAAAGAAATTATTATTCTTGGTATAAATATAAATAACTTTAACCAGATTTATCGTTTATAATTAAAAAGTAAAACAAGACAATGCAACTTGTTTTTCATTGGATTTTTTTTTTTATTTTTTATTAACATTTCATTATTTACAATATGTTTGGGAAAAAAAAAAAAAACATTGATCGATTTTTGTGTTAGATGCTTAAAAAAATAATTAATTATAAATAAATAAATAAATGAAAAGATCCTGATGTAAGATTTCGTGTGATAAAATAAAATACATAAACAAAAATGAACTGCTAGAAAAAGCAGAGTAAAAATTTCTATTATATTTCGTTAACTGGGTAATACTTTTTTCCATCTACACAATTAATTTACTTTTTATTACATTTCTTTTCTAATATAAAAAATAGGCAAAGTTTAATTAAAAAAAAAAAATCTCTAAAAATGTTTTTATATATTTTATATATAATTTCACGGTTAGTTATTTCCTATCTTTTCTAATTAAACGAAGAGTTGGGATATTTTTGTTCCTATAATGTTAAAAAATATAGATTTTTTTAAGAAAATAAAATATCTTTTTTTTTTTTTTTTTTTCATTTTATTGCTAACTACTTTAAATAAATGACTTATTATTATTATTTTTTTTATTTAATTCATTTAATCAAGTGTAAAACAGTTTGTCAAGTATAATCGTTTCTGTATGTTCATTACTTTTACAATTTTATTAATGTGAATTATCTGGCTTTCAGTTTTAAAAGTTGCTTAATAGCAAAAAACATTTTTAATAAGAACTAGCAGGCTACGCCCGCTTCGCTGGTCACTATATTAAAGTGATTTTTCAAAAGAATTGAATCTCTGTTTATTTTATAAATAAATAAATAAATAAATAAATAAAAACCTACATTGGAATCGCCGTAAACCTTGCTTCGGGTACCTGCTGCCTACGGCAGGACTTTCTCCGCCCTCACTGCATCAGGTCTAGGTTACCACTGACTGTAGAAAGGTATATTCCGAATACATAATTTGGGTACTTATCGGCGAAAGGTAGATTTGCTATTATTTAGGAACTACGATTTCAAAGATGACTGTATCTCAACATCTATTAAATATTTTAGTTTAATTATTCAGTAGCAAAATTACATTATTCGAGTGAATATATATATATATATATATATATATATATATATATATTGTCGAAACATTGAACTGAAAAACTTTTTTGGCAACAATTAAATTTAAAACTAATATTTAAATGGCTAATTTTCAAGCTATTATAAGGAAATTATTTTCATAATTTAATTAATTAAAAAAATAATTAAAAATCTAACAAATATAAAAACAATCTGATGTTGTTCTCGAATGCTTTTTAAAATATTTTGATTAGTTAAAATATTTCATATCTTGCAAAAGGGAAACATCTATATTTTCTTTAAAATTTTGAAACGTTTGATGAAATTGATGAAACGTTTATATTTTTATAACCATATCTTTTCAGGAATAAATATTTATTTTATGATTTTTAGGGCTTCAGTGTCTTTTTTTTTCATTTAAATTTTTATTTTGTGCGTTTTAGTAACTAAAAGAAAGCTTTTAAAAAATCTAATGAGAATTTCTTAGGATATTGTGTAGACAATGAAATGTTTTCTTTTGCAATTGACATCTTATCTATTAATAGAGAATTTGCACGTTTTCCGATTTTATTCTTATATAATAGAATAGGAAAAGGTAAGAAAATAAATACAAACATTTTCTTTACTTGATATCTAATTACTGATTTATAGTAATTTTAACATCGCACTATTTACTCTATCGAGAAAACGCAGTATAATATATCGTGACGTCACTCTTTATGACAACAAACGGGAGTAATCGTTGTTTACATTCGATTTTGTGCTTTGCTTTTCTTCTTGAATCAGTGAAATAGGTTTTGTATTTTATAATAATGACGGATATTAAAAAATCCTAGTATAAATATTGTATTGTACCACTCTGCACTAATACAACGACTAAATGCTTCTCAAAAGCTATTCTTTAGCGTTCCACAGGATCCTATTAAACGAAAACATTGGACAACCGCCATGAAAAGAAAGCAATTGGAAATAATGATAATTAAAAATGATGATAATGGTATTAAATTATTATAAGATGAAAAAGAAATGCTCAGAAATCACATAAATGATTGATAATTACGAAAGTTAAAACGAATTGCTGCTTGCTAACTAGGCTAACAAAATGTAAACATTGAATAAAGTGTGACGTCAGACAGCGTTTTGAAGTCACGTGATTTTTGGTTAATTTTAAAGTTATTTTTGAAATTAATGAGACCTTTTTTTGCATTTTTAATAAACTTTTTGAAATTTATGAGCCTAAAATTATCATAAAAACAGGATTTTGTTCAAATCCCCCATGTGTGCAAATTGTCCATTGTCTGCAAAAAAGTTACACATCCGCCACCGAGTATCAAACCCACGACCATCGCATTAACAACTTGATACTTTAACGGACTGAGCTATTGATCAACATAAGAAATAGCTCACATTTACTTTCAAACGGAAACGCCTTGTTTTTTTAGCGTGAGACGAAAACACTATGGCAAAATCCAATTTCAACTGAAAAAAAAAAAAAAAAAAAACTTAAAAGAAAACTAATCAAAAATTTGAAAATCGGGCTTCAAGATGGATCAGGAGAGATCATTACGAACCTCCATGCAAATTTATGTAGCCCTGCGATCAGCCGTTTTCTTAAAACGCTTCGGACATACATACACAATGACACACACACACAAACATATTATTTTATTATACGTATCTTTATTATAGATTTAATAGTAAAATACAGATTTAACATTAGATTTAAACACTTTTATACAGCACATTTATTTTTGGGTCTTTAAATTTACGAAATAATATGGATCTAACTTTGATGTTTTAGAAAAATTCTAATATGAAAATCTAATATACCGGGTGCGTCAAAAAAATGTATACACACTTTGAACCGTCATAGAAAATTTATGTTCCATTTTACAAGGTTCAATTGCTGGAAATGGGAAGATTAACCCTTTGCGGCGCAAGACAAATCGGGTTATTTAAATTATACTGACACCGGAATTCATGAACTAGATTAAACTAAAAGAAATTTTAAATTTTAAGGTTAAAAAAATCGGCCTTTTCTGATATGTTATAAACGTAAATTTTTGCTAAAAAAATTTCCGGGATGAATTTTTGCAGCTGGATCTTGAATTTTGCGTCCTCGCAGCGAGGACAGCGCGCGTTAAGGGGTTAAAGCCCAATTTGAAACATAAATGCACTTTTTGATCCAAAAGTGATTACTTTTCAAAATGGCGGCCTTCAGCATCAATACATTGCTGAGTACGAGTCACCAATGATTCCGTACATCGTACCAACGTGTCCAATGGGATTTCGGCAAGAAGAAATCCAGCGGCGTAAGGTCTAGAGAGCGTGGGGGAAACTCGATTGGCCCCCAGTGTTCTATCCACTGGCCTGACAAATTTTGATCTAGGTATGCTCGTGCGTCACGATGATAGTGCGGCAAGGCGCCATCTCCCAGAAATTGAACCTTGTAGTACGGGAAATACAGTTTCTATGACCGTTCAAAGTGTGAATACATTTTTTTTTTTTGACGCACCCGGTATAAAAAGGATTAATGATGAAAAATAAATTAATAAATAAAAACTCTTAGGAATCTTTCTCCATTTTTAAGGAAAATGAAATATATAGTGATATAAATGTAAAATAGTTGTATGCATTAGGATATTTATAACCAAATTAGTTATAAAAAAAAAAAAAAAAAAAAAAAAAAAACGCAATTTTAACTTTCAAAATCAGTGCTAAATTTAATATATGTATATATATATATGCACAGTGTTACTTAATCGTGTGATAATTTTATTTTTGAAAAACATAATTTAATTCATTTTTTTTTAAATCGCCACCATTTTGAAGGCAAACATGTACATGTCGAATCAAGTTTTCTGACACACTTCGCAGCATTGTTGGTATGATTGACGGGATTTCTTCTGTTATCATGTTTTAATTCATCGATGTTTGCAGGACTTCTCTGGAAAAGCCTATGAAATGATAATGTAAAAATGATAATGATAATGTAAAAAATTTTAATTAAATTTTGTTTTTCATAAACAAAATTATCACAGGATTAAATAACATTGTGTTTTACTGTTTTACTCCATTACAGTGTGTTTTACTCCATTTCTGTTTTACCTCACAAATAAAGTTATAACAGTCCAACTGTGTTGGAAATTGTTTCCCCCACTTAAATGAGTTTCAAACAATTATACTTCAGTGTTAGAATAGTTGCCACATCTGTCATATTTAAGGGTAATAAGAAAAAACAACGGGTACTCTATTAAATTGATCACCCTGTATATATATACATATAATTTGAATAATTTAATACCTTTGTAACACCCAGCAAACAAAAGATAGATGAAAATACCAACATATAATTAAATTTTAAATGAGATTTTTTTCGAATAAAATTATTGTTACGGTGATACTTTAATTTGAGTACCAATGATTAATAAAAACATGTTAAAGTACTTACGCAGAAGAAAAATGACACAAACATAACACATAAGCCTAATGATGAGATAATAGTTTGCAAAAGCCATTAAAGTAATAGAAACAGTCTACATTTTATAGAAAAGAGAAAAGGATAAAATTACCAAAGAGATCCGATAAAAAAAAAAAAAAAAAAAAAAAAAAAAGAGAGAGAATTCATGAATTGAAAATCGGATTTTTAAATGCTGAAAAATAGAAATGTTCAGTCATCAGGAACCATGCATTTCTACACACACACATATATATACATAAACATTTTTCATTTAACCAAAGCCATTAAAAGTAAAAAAAAAAAAAAATTGTTTAATGTCTTTACTTTATAAAAGAAATTAATTCATTTAAATATAAGTATACATTTTGAAATTAAAAAATATTCAAGAGAATTCATATATATTTTCATCTAATTATTCAAAAATAAATTAAATTACCATGATACATAAATGATATGTTTTTAAGAAAATTACAGTTTTCGTTTTACTAATTTCTTTTTTCGTTTTCAGAAAATACCTTATTTTGATTAATCACTTCATTAAAATTTTTGTTATTATTATTATTATTTTAATTGAAACACATTCTTTTTCGTTAAATCTCTTAAAAGGATTTGAAAATTTATTCTGTTAATGGCAAATACCCAAATTAACAGTGTGTAAGACAAGATTATTAAAATTTGTTCGTGTATAATGTAATGAACTGATGTTAATTTTTTTAACATTAAAAATTTTTAATGTTCTCACCCGTTAAACATTATAATAGCTGTTAAGATAATTTGATTATTTTTTTTTCTTTTGTAGAGAAAGAAAGATTAGGGCAAAAGCATATTTTATTTATTTATTTAAGAATTGTAAATTTGAGAATATGTATTTCTTAGTATACGTTCATGGCCTATTTTTATTTGTAGTTTCAATTTTAACAAATATTATTATACTTCTTGTAGTTGTTAAAAATAATTTATTTGTTTAGTATTAATTTTGTAAGTAATTTTGTAAAAACCATACCACATATGTTTTGTACGTTTATATATTTTTCAGATTGTCAGTTTCAGAAAAATACATTACTTGTAACAAATTTGTAATTTACAGTTTTACAAAGTTTTACAAGATGTAAAAAGAATTTATTTGTTTAGTGTTTCAGTTATAAATTTTGTAAAAATCCGTAACATATATCGGCACCCAGAAGGTAAAGGGCCCCATGTTCATTTTGTGCACAGAATTAGCACAATGTTTTTGATGTGCATATATACACATACACACATATATAAATATATATATACAGGGTGTTTCAGAGAACCGTTTCAGAACTTCTAAGAGGGGTAGGGTACATCCTGACAACTCGAAATCATATAGCAATGTGGGGTCGGAAATGCTTTCCTGAAGCGGTGTTGCACACAGAAGCACCATAAAGAAAAGAGACCGTAAGTGAGAAATCGTTTTAATAATACATGAAAAGAAGCAAAAGGTACATGGATTAAAGTAAGTGTTCGAAGTTTCTTCCACGGGCTACAATGCACGCCTCACATCTCCGACGCATGGACATCCGAACATTTTGGAATACTCCAGGCATATCTCGAATTTCTCCGGCAGCTTCTGTGTACAACACCGCTTCAGGAAAGCATTTCCGACCCCACATTTCTGTATGATTTCGAGTTGTCAGGATGTACTCTACCCCTCTTAGAAGTTCTGAAGCGGTTCACTGAAACACCCTGTATATATAGGCACTAAGCACTGAGTCGTGTTTCTATAAAAAAGATAGGACAGTGGAAAAAAAATGTTCATTTTCTCTACCCGTGACAAGTGTATTTCATTACAGTATGATTAAGACCATTCCTCTAAAATTACATTTTTGTAACATGTGCCCTTTACCTCTGAAGTACAAATATGTTTTGTGCGTTTTCATATTTTTCATATTCATAGCTTTTAGAAAAGCATATTATTTGTAACAATTTTTTAATTTATTGTTAATTTGTTATAGTGTTAATCTTTGATTTATTATTACAAGTCTACTTGATATATATATATATATATATATAGATTTAAATAGAAATAAATAAATAGGGGTAAAAGTTTAAGATAAGTAGGCGTCGTTAACAAAAATAAATTAAAAATGTTATTAAATACAAACACAACGAATTAATGTAATGAAAAACTTTTGCAAAATAACACTTCATGTGCAAACACCTATCTACTTCCTCTTCAGTGGGTGGGAGCAGGAGAAAGGACAATAAAAAAAAAAAAAAAAAAAAAGAAAGAAAGAAAAAGACCTAATAGGTTTCGGAAACGTGGTGCCCAGCATACTCCTAAAAATGAAAAAAAAAAAAAAAAAAAAAAAAAAAAAACCCGAATATCAATGAAATTTAAAAACAGAATTCAATTAATAATCAAATGAATAAAAATATAGCAAGTATACGTGATAGAAGTAACTTAATAAAGTACATGCTAGCTCGCCATTTTCCCTCCCAGACCTGAAAGACAAAAATACATTTTATTAAGAAGTTTGTCTTACTGCATAAGTGGATTCTAGAAATTAAAGCAGGTCTTCGTAGCAGATAAGGTGCAGACACAATAAGCGGCCTATAACTGGCACTGTCTTTTCTGGCGTTCTATACTCATAGTCCAACCTCTTCGAGTCGTTCGGTCTGTTGTAATTTCATTTCTGACAAGAGGCGCTCCATATATTGGTCTTTAGCCAGGGATCTTCATCAGCAAACACCACAAGACATAAAGCACCATGAAGTGAAAAAGAACTACCAGTGCTATTTATTATCTCAATCGCAAACTTTTATTAAATTGGTGTAAGACTTGATAAAATTCAGTGGATAATTCTGTACTGATAAGTATAAAGGGTTTAAGTCCAAAAATGTCGATTTTGAGTTAAATACATAGTCAGACTCAGAGAAAAATTCTCTGTCGATTGGTATAAAGGATTTAAATCCATGTCATTTAGTCTTTGAGAAAATTCATTGGTAAAAAGATTCAAGTCAGAAATTTAGCATTAATCTTTGGTATAAAATATTTAATTCAATATTTTCCCTTTATTAAATGAAGATTGACAATCACTGAATGGTATAAAACGTATAAATCAACATAATCCCTCTTTCCTAATCGATTCTTCTGATTAGTTTTCAATTAGTTTAAACTTTATTTTTCGTCTCCTGAAAAATCAAGAATATGGACTTAAATCCTTTATACTTATCAGTACACAATTGTTGTTATAAAAAAAGATTTGCAGAAAATTTAAAAACTTGTTTATTATAATTTGAATGACTAACGCAAATTTTATAAAATCTATTAACTCTAACTCTTTTTTTTTTAGAGATAATTTATAAAATCTATTTAGTTGACCAATTAAAATATTAATGTAAACTTTTTATGTTACATTACATTAATATTTTAATTAGTCATCTAATTAGATTTTATAAAATATGTAATAATCATTCAAATTAAAATAAACATTTTTTTAAGTTTTCTGCTAATCTTTTTTATAACAACAATCATCCATCGAATTTTATAAAATTTTATACCGATAATTTCAAAAAAAGTTTGCGATTGAGGTAGTACAGTTTGTGGTAGTTTTTCTTCATTTTGTCGTGCTTGGTGTCTTGTTGTGTTTCCTGATAAAGATTCCTGGCTAAAGTCCAATATAGACCTGTCAATTATGCTAATTTATACGTAATAGAGTTAGGCCCCGCCTTTTTTCTCCACCAGTATATTTCTAGAGTAATAGTCCTATTATTTAATCGGGAGTACATATAGCTGAATATTACTCTAAAAATTTATTGGTGTGATAAAAAGGCGGGGCCTAAAGCTATTACGGATAAATTAGCATAATTGGCAGGTCTACCAATATATAAAGCGCCTCTTATCGGAAATGCATCTGCGAGAGATCGAGCGACTCGGAGAGGTTGGACTATGAGTATAGAATGCCGTAAAAGACGATGCCAGTTATAGGCCGCTGATTGTGTCTGCACCTTACCTACTACAAAGACCTGTTTTAATTTCTACAATCTACCTATGCAATAAATCTAACTTCTTAATAAAATGCCTTTTTCCCTTTGAGGTCTGGGTGAGAACATGTTGAGCTAGCATATGTCCTTTATTAAGTTACTTTTATCACGTATACTTGCTATATTTTTTATTTATTTGGTTGGTTATTAATTTAATTCTGTTTTTAAATTTCGTTGATTATCTTTTTTTTTTTTTTTTTTTTTTTTTTTAGTATGCTTTTTTAGGAGTATGCTGGTTTTGCCATGTTTCCGAAACATGCTAGGACTATTTCTTTTCTTTTCTTTTTTTTCAATTTGCCTTTTCTGCTGCTCCCACCCACTGAAGAGGAAGTAGACTAGATATGTGTTTGCACATGAAGTGTTATTTTGCAAAAGTTTTTCGTTATATTAATTCAATGTTTTTGCATTTATTAACATTTTTAATTTCTTTTTGTTAATCACGCCCATTTATCTAAAAATTTTATCCCTATTCATTTTTTTTTTTTATTTAAAGCTATATAATTTTTGTATAATTTTTAGTGTTGCCTTTGTCGCTTTTTTTGTACAAATATACATTAATTAATATTTAAACAAGATATATATATATATATATATATATATATATATATATATATATATATCAACATTATCGTCCATGTATTTTTAATGGAATAATTAAAGTGACTTTTATTATTTTATATATTAATCAGAATTATATAATACAATATAAATCTTTTCACAAACATAATATAAAATAATTAAAACGTGAATAAACTACTACGTCAGAAACGCAAAAGAAAATTATTTATTTGAGATGCATACAGCTGTTTCGGTAGCCTTAAGCGTACCGTCTTCAGTGCAAAAAGAATTCTGAATCTGGAGAAGTGCTCGTATATATAAGAAAGGGATCGAATTTAGTCCAACCAATAGGATTACGGGAAAGGTGGGGAGTGTGGCCAATAGCAATTTAGGAATGTTAGCTAAGTAAACAGTAGAAAAATTAAGAAAATGTGGACTGAATGTAAAATTTCCAGCAATCAGACAAATAGGGAACAGCGAAATCACAATTTACAAGGTTTTTAAAATTTATAAATATCAAAAGCTTCAAAGAAATCGAGTTCATGAATGGATTTAGGTCTGCAAATTATTTTAACTCAATTAAATTTAAAATTATGTTTTTCCTCCCAATAATGTTTAGAAATAGCCGATTTATTGGTTTCTTGTTATAAATTTTCTTTGGCGTTTCTGACGTAGTAGTTTATTCAGGTTTTTATATTCCAACGCCAAGTCTCCTGTTACTATAATATAAAATACTTACCTTCTTTAAAAAATGAATTAGGTTTTAAGTTTTCTTTCCTGGTTTCTATATATGTCTAGTTGTACAGACTACACGGTGTACACATTTATTGAACATTTATTTTAAAAAGGAAAACCATAAGACCTTTCATTTCTTTATGCATTAAATATAATCATAGCATCGTTAACAGCTTTTAGATTTAATCATAAAATTTTTATTTATATTTTCTATATATATATATATATATTCATAAAATGGATTGAACAGCTACAACTTGAATATGATTCTTTATTGTAGTATGTATATGCGAAGCTATACAATATTACTCGATATGCAAAAAAAGTAACTTTATTAAGATAATATTTTAAAAGGAGTAATATGATCTTTTATTATTTCTTGCATTGAAAGATCTGACGATCTGAGCGTATTTGCAGTTAATTATTTATGCAAAAATAAATGCATTATGCTCATTTTGTTTTCGTTATATGGCATACAGTATTAGTACAACAAAAGAAAACATGCCAATGAAATATTTTTTTAATACACTAAGCTTTATAAAAAATGTGAAATATATATATATGTCTAGACATTCTATTAAAGAAAGGAATTTTTAGTTATAATTCATTTCAAGCTGTTTGTTAAAAATCATCAGCTAGTTTTGCAATATTATAAAAAAATTCCTCTCATGATTTATCCCATCTTATTGAAGGGATAAGATGGGATTTAGTCGAGTTCATCTGCTATAAAATCTTGCCCCTTGTTATTGAACTCGACTAAATCCCATCTTATCCCTTCTATTGCTAATTGTGCCAGATTTTATGCTTTACCAAAAGTTCACAAACCCAATATTCCATTTCGTCCAATAGTCTCTAATATCGGTACTGCTTCCTATAACCTAGCTAAATTTCTCACCACAATTTTTGCTCCACTTCTTGCTGCTAATAGTTATACTGTTAAGAATTCCATAAATTTTGCAAAAAATATTCAAAACTGCCCTCACACTAATCTCACTATGGTTTCTTTCGATGTAAAATCTCTTTTCACTAATGTTCCAATAAGTGGCGCCCTGTGCTGTCTCGAAAATAGATTAAAAGAGTTTCATTTCACCTCTTTTGAAATACAAGAATTAATTTCTCTTACCCGCATGTGTTTATCACAAACCACTTTTTCTTTCCAAAATAAATTCTATCGTCAGTCTGGAGGTATATCCATGGGTTCCCCTCTCTCCCCAATTCTCGCAGACATTTACATGCACTATTTCGAAAGCAAGCTTTTTAAGAAAATATCTTTTCCTTTTTGGACCCGTTACGTTGACGACACCTTCACGCTTATCGACATATCTCATCACAATATTGACCATGTCTTAGAAACCTTAAATTCAATTGACAGTAATATCCAATTTACATATGAAATAGAAAATAATGGCTCTCTTCCATTTCTTGATACCCTCGTCTCTCGCACTGTAAATGGATTTTCAACCACTGTCTATCGTAAAAATTTTGCAGTCTCCCTTCCTCCCCATGCGCGTTCATGTCACCCACCTAACCAAAAAATGGCTGCTTTCTATACTTTTGTAAACCGTGCCCTTAATATTTGTTCAAATCCTATTTTATTGAAATCTGAAATTAAATACCTGAAAGCCATCGCAATTGACAGAGGTTATGATCCTTCCATTATAGACAAAGCTATCCAAAACTTACAACTCCCTCGTATTTCGTCTACTGAATCAGTCACATCTAATATCAGTATTGTTTTACCCTATTTTTCTAAAACCAGTCAAACCATAGCTAAAATTCTCAAACAATATGATTTTAAAATAATATTTTCGCCTTCCAATAAACTCACCTTTTCTCAGTTAAAAGATCCTATTGATATGCATAATTCTTGGGGCATTTATAGTATTTCCTGTCAGTGTGGTTTATCATATATTGGCCAAACTAAACGCAGTCTTAAATTTCGTCTAAAAGAACATATGAATTACGTCCGCAAACAAGAAACCAATAAATCGGCTATTTCTAAACATTGCTGGGAGGAAAATCATAATTTTAAATTTAATTCAGCTAAAATAATTTGCAGACCTAAATCCATTCACGAACTCGATTTCTTTGAAGCTTTTCATATTTATAAAAATTTTAAAAACCTTGTAAATTGTGATTTCGCTGTTCCCTATTTGTCTGATTGTTGGAAATTTTACATTCAGTCCACATTTCCTTAATTTTTCTACTGTTTACACACCTACACATTCCTAAATTCCTATTGGCCACACTCCCCACCTCTTCCGTAATCCTATTGGTTGAACTAAATCCGGTCCCTCTCCTATATATACGAGTACTTCTCCAGATTCAGAATTCTTTTTGCACTGAAGACGGTACGCTTTAGGCTACCGAAACAGCTGTATGCACCTCAATAATTTTTCTTTGGCGTTTCTGACGTAGTAGTTTATTCCTGTTTTATTATTACGCATTATTTCGAAGCAACGTAACAGGTATAAAACTTGACTATTCTCCTTAATACTATACTTCAAATACATTAACTACAAGAATTATCACGAACTGCATTACATTTTGCAATAGATTTTGATGAACCTTGCACTTATAGTTTTTTTACAGGGACACAAAGAAAAATTTCTCATCATTATGGCCTATAATATAAGCCAAAGCGCTGTAGTGTCTGAAAGCTTTATTCGAATGAGCTGAAAATTTATATTCAAGTTATAAGTCACTGTGGCACGAACTGCATATATGTTGAAGAATCTAGCACTTATAGTTCTTTTACAGGGACATAACGAACAATTCATTAAAATTAAGCACTATAGGCTGAAATTTTTTTAATTGCGATAGTGTCTAAATGCCTTATCTGATTCAGCTAAAAGGTAAAGAACACCGTCACACAAACTGTATGAATTTTGGAGAATCTATCACTTATAGTATTTTTCAAGGACAAAAAGAAAAATTCTTTATAATCGTGGCCTATGTGCCCAAATTATTTAAAGGGCAATAGCGTCTAAACTCCTCATCCGATTGAGCTGCAAATTTATATACCAGTTAAATATCACCGTCGCACGAACTGTGTAGATTATAGGGAAATAGTATTATTACTTACAATCTTTGAATAAACACCATAAAATGCAATAAACTCGCAACAATTGTTTCGGGTCGAAAAAACACACGACCCTTCATCAGGCGAATAAAGTAAGCACGAGTGCTGCAGTCAAAGCGGCAACGCACAAAATCGTTTAAAATGAAAAGAAAAACTTTATAAAGTAGAAAGTAAATATAGCTACTGGTGTGAGTAGAATTGTACACGAAATCAAGAAAATAAATAAATGAGTGAGATTAAACATATAACAATCTCAGGAAATCAAAATTTAAACGAAGATCTAAGTTACGTGAGTAACTTCCAAGCATCAGAGAAGAATGGAGTGGAAGAAATATCATTAACAAGATTTTTCGAATTTTTAAATATGTAAAATGCTTCATGAATATCCAAATGGGAGGAACAGACAGGAGATGAAATTATGTTAGTTTTGGAAAAATCAAAACGATGACCTTGAGACCAGCAGTGGGAAGCAATAGAAGATTTGGTAATCTCTTCATTACGAACATTCCGACGGTGCTCATTTATTCTGCATTTCAAACGCCTCCTAGTTTGACCAATATAACCTAAGTTGCAGGACGAACATGGAATTAAATAAATTCCAGAACGGTTTTCGGTGAGAATGGGTTCTTTAAGAGAAGATAATTTAATTTTATTGACGGGTTTGTATATAACTTTGAAACCAAACGGTGAAAGAATTTTAGAGATTTTAAAAGAGAGTGAAGAATAAAAAGGTAATACAACTGGGATGAGATTGTGATCGTTTAATTTGGGAGCAGAACGTTTAGGATTCTTAAATTTATATAGAGCTTTATCGATGATAGATGGGTTATAGCCACGAGAGAGAGCAAGAGATTTTAAATAATTAATTTCTTTCGAAAGATTAGACGGATCAGAACAAATGTGTAAGGCACGATAAACATAAATGTAAAAAGCAGACATTTTTTGTAGAGGGGCGTGGTTAGAGAGAGCATGCGGCGGCTCAGTCTCTTTGCTTGGAAATTACTCACGTAACTTAGATCTTTGTTTAAATTTTGATTTCCTTAGATTGTTATATGTTTAATCTCACTCATTTATTTATTTTCTTGATTTCTTGTAAAATTCTACTCACACCAGTAGCTATATTTACTTTCTACTTTATAAAGTTTTTCTTTTCATTTAAACGATTTTGTGCGTTGCCGCTTTGACTGCAGCACTCTTATTCGCCTGATTACTTTATTCGCCTTTATTACTTTATTCGCCTGATGAAGGGTCGTGTGTTTTTTCGACCCGAAACAATTGTTGCGAGTTTATTGCATTTTATGGTGTTTATTCAAAATTTGTAAGTAATAATTTTTACAACGCTAGTTTTGTGGTGCTTTTTTATTAAATAGGGAAATAGTGTTAAAATAAACAACATATCTAGAAAAATATTCAAACATGCTATAATAATTTTCTCTTTAATTTCTGTACTGTAAAGTATAAAGGATTTAAGTCCAAAAATGTCGATTTTTAGTTAAGCACATAGTCAGACTTTGAAAAAAATTCTCTATCGATTGGTATAAAGGATCCATGTCATTTAGTCTTTGAGAAAATCCGTTGGTAAAAAAAAGATTCAAATGAGAAATTTAGCATTAATCTTTGGTATAAAATATTTAATTCAATATTTTCCCTTTATTAAATGAAGATTGACAATCACTGAATGGTATAAAACGTATAAATCAACATAATCCCTCTTTCCTAATCGATTCTTCTGATTAGTTTTTAATTAGTTTAACTCTATTTTTAGTCTCCTGAAAAATCAAGAATATGGACTTAAATCCTTTATACTTATCCGTACAGATACTTATCCGTCCAACTACTTTTCTTACTTTAATCTTTTTATAAAAGAGTTAATTACTTAATGTTCGGAAAGTCGAGTGAAGTATCTCCAGTTTTTTTTTTTTTTTATAAATAAATAACTCGCTTTCAAATTTATCTAAAAGTTTAGAAAATTTTAAACAAGTGTAAAATATCATTATTATATTATGTAAGTGATATTTATAAAAAATGAATTCTCACATTTTTTTTTCTTATATCGTATACAATATTATGATGATAAAAGAAAACATATTAATGAAATATTCATTTTACAGTACATTAAGCCATATAAGAAATGTCAAGAAAAAATTTGTCTAGACATTCTGTTAAATAAAGGAATTTTTAGTTATGATTTTTATTTCAAGATGTTTGTTAAAAAACATCCGCCAGTATATATATATTATGATAAAAAAAAAAAAAATCTTATCATGATTCAAAAGGAAAGAATATAATTATAAAATAATGTCTCTAAAATATTATTGTACACCCCGTGGCAGAAACACGGCGACACGGCAACAATGTCGCAGAAACAGAAATGATCTTGCAGAAAGATTTTACTTAAGTCAAATAAATTTTGCCATTGTGTTAAAAAAAAAAAAAAAAAAAAAGAAAGAAAGAAAGAGAAAGAGAGAGAGAGAGAGAGAGAGAAAGAGAAGATAGAGAGAAAGAAACTCAAAGAATGGTTTATAAACTGTTCTGCAGAACAAATTTTCGTTTCTGCAGATGAGATCGCCTCAATCCTGAATAAGGATAGGAGATAAAGCGGATGTAACTCACTTGGGTTAGCTTTGATAGGACATGCATTAGCGATTCGTGATGTGATGATATGATTCGGTGTATCGACACTTTTCACTGGTAACCTCATCACATCGGAACTTCATTTTCGTGTCTCCAAACTTTGTTTTCGCGCCGTGCCTGCCGCTCGTGTCGTGTGTATTTATTGTATTGCAAAAAGATGTTTTTTCGAAAGAATGTGGCTTTGCGACCATTTTCCGAATTTCATATTTCATGCACTTTCAGATTCATGCATAACAAAATAGCTGCACTCAATGATTTTTTTTTTTTCTTTTAAGTGCGTGATTGCTGATGCACCGATTTCCGCAAGTCTGATTGCGTAAATCATGTCTGATTTACGCAAGACAAATTAGTTGTATCTAGTGATTTTTTTCTTTAATGTATGCGAAGCGTGCATACGTGCGTGGTAGTAAATACACGTAAATTTTTAAAAGCTGCATTAATTTTGAATATTTGCTTCAAACTATGCAATACATTTCACAAATATATACAGAAATAAGACTATGGGGAAAATTGTAACGTCTGTAGTTATACGCAAAATAAAAAATGAAGCTTTAAACCTTGCTTCAAAAAATAGAAAATTAAGAAATTATTCTTAAAAATACTTTATTAGTGTTTAGCATTTTGCATGTAGTAAAAGATCTTAGCAATAAGTATTAATGGGTATCTTAAGTTAAATAATTGGTAACTTTTCTAATTTTTACTTTCCGAACACTATAGTGAGGAAAGTATTGTAATCATGTCAAAAATCCGAATTTGAGATTTTGATGTTTCTATACGTTTCGAGGTCCAATGAGTCCGTTTTCACTATTTTTGCGATGATGTATGTATGTGTGTGTGTATGTATGTGTGTATGTATGTGTGTATGTATGTGTGTATGTCTGTGAGTGAACACGCTAGCGTCTAAACGCTTTGTTCGAATAACCTGAAAGTTGGTACGTATATTGTAAGTCACCATAGTACGAACCCTATAGATTTTGGTGAATCTAGCACTTATAGTTTTTTTACAGGGACACAAAGAAAAATTCTTTATCATTATGGCCTATGGGAGCAAAATCTTAAAAGTGCGATAGCATCTAAACACCTTATTCAATTGAGCAAAAAATTTATACACATATTATAGGTCACAAATACTCAATCTGTATAGATTTTGGAGAATCTAGCACTTATAGTTTTTTTTACAGGGACACAAAGAAAAATTCTTTATCATTATCCCTATGGGGCCAAATTTTTAAAAGCGTGATAGCATCTAAACGCCTTATTAATCTGAGCAAAAAATTTTTACACATGGTATAGGTCATAGTTGCACCAACTGTATAGATTTTGGTGAATCTAGCACTTACAGGTTTTTTACAGGGACACAAAGAAAAATTCTTTATCATTATGACCTATGGGACCAAATTTTTAAATGTACGATAGCATCTAAACGCCTTATTCAATTGAGCTGAAAATTTATATAAGTACTATAAATCCCTGTTGCACTAACTATAAGCATTTTGGTGAATCTAGCATTTGTAGGTTTTTACAGGGACACAACGAAAAATTCTTTATCATTATGATGTATGGGTTCAAAGTTCAGTAGCGTTAAATAAAACATCGTGTACTATATAGAGAAAAATACTCAAACACTCTATTATAGTTTTCTCTCTTTTGTTTGTTTAACAACTCCTCTTTCTTTACCTTATCTACAAAACTGCTAATTACTCAATGTTCGGAAAGTCGAGTGGAGTCACTCCAGATTTTTTTCTTTACTAATCAGTAATTATTTTAATTCTGATTAAAATTCTTAGCTTTAAATTTTGTTGTTTAAGCATATGAAGTCGTTAAAAAAATTATTAATTTCTTTTACAAAAATACCCTTATCATTAGTTTCTACAGCTTGTTCATTTCATTTTTTAAACATTTGAATTTTTAAAAAAATGTTTATTTTTACTTTCTCTTACCCATAGGGTTGAGAAAGTATTGTTTAAGGTTCAAATTTTCGAACGTGAGTTTTTGTTATATTTACATGTTCTGGGGTCTCCTGAATACGAAAATCATGTTTTTAGCCAATGGTGTGTGTGTGTGTGTCTGTCTGTTTGTCAGTCTGTGTGTGTATTATTAGCATATCTCAAGAACAAATAGTAGCAGAAATTCTAAACTCGGTATTCTAAGTGTGTATCATATAAGGATGCTACACTAAGCTTTTCGTTGAGATGAAGCCAATTGTTCGTGTACTGGGACACCCAAGAGAATTCAAATACATTACGTCTATGGGGGAAATTGCAGATAAGTAAAGTTTAACATCTATAGACTACACTAAACCAAATTAAACGAATATATATTTTGTGTAATAGAGATAGTCAACTGGGAAAATTTTTTGTGTATGTAGGAGCCTCGCCTCCTCCCATTCGAGGGGAGTAAATTTTCATGATGGGTATCTTTCAAATGAGCTCGCTAATACCTTTAAAATTAATAACCGATGGTTGAACCATCGATCTGCGATAAATTAAAATAAAGTTATGGATTTTTTTCATTAAAAAAAAAATGTAATATTGAGAATAAATTCAACTTATTTTTTGGATATTTAGTGTTATACTACTTCTCTAATATGGAAACCATGTGCATTATCATGGAAGATAATTTTTAAAAATAATAATTTTAATAAATTATTTTTATTGAGTGAATTTGTATAGGAAAATATAGAAGAAAGTCGTGTGGTGGTCACAGCACACTAGTTATTTGTTGTTAGTGGATGTCCTTTACCAATAATATTTTATTATTTCCAGGAAAGATGTTCGGGAATTGAAATAAATTCCTCATAGAGATATGGTAAATAGTGTATGTTTTAAGCTAAATATTCATCGCTTGTCCTTTGTACATTAATGAAACGGGGGTTGAGGAGGGTGGTAGCCCCCCCCCCCTTCACACAGAACTAATTATCATATAAAACTCTTCCTAAGCTTAATTTGAATTGTTTAACATAGGTTTACATAACAGTACTCGTTATCTTACCTCTTAATATCCAACCTGTATTTATAGTATTAAATTTCAGGGTAAGAGAAAGTAGTGTGAGTGACACACCAGATTATTTTAATTGAAATATTGCAAATTAAATAGTTATTTTGAATAAAAATCAAACCAAAGGTTTTGTTGATTTTTTTTTTTTTTTTGTAAGCAAAAGGAATTTTATCAAATAGTAGTTGTTTTGAATAAATATTAATTAAACAGCAAATGCTTTTATTTATTTATTTTTATTTACTTATTCGTATAGATATCAATATCAAATATTACTTTTAATTGATTTCTATTTATTTCATTCATCCGTAATCATTATTTTTTATTATTGATTTTATCCATGAAATCTGTTACATTTCTCATTTCAACATTTCCTTAAAAATTAAATAATTCTCTTGCCTTAATCTTTATGAAAATATTTCGACTATGCTTTGTCTATAATTGTGTTACTTAGATATTGTATTCTGTTTTACTTTATGTATTTAAATGATGGTATAATTATACATTCTGAATTCTTTAACGTCAAATCACATTTTTTAGATTTCAAATACACATCTTTATGCTATTTGTATATAATATAAAAAATGAATCTTGTGTATTGGAATGTTATCGTGTTTCTTTCTAATAATCTCAAAAACTATAAATGTTGCTTATTTATATTACATTATGATATTCAGCATTCTATATTAAATTTTACTCTTTTAATTTGTTGTTTTTTAAATTTTGTGTTCTGTATTATATTTAATATTGTTTGGTTTGCACCTTATGAAATAAGTGCATTTGTGTACTTAAATATATATATTTAATATAAAGAAAAGTAATGACATTTTAAAAGTATTTGTAACATTTGTTTAATTTAGACATTTCATGATTTAAATGCCTTAAAAAATTTACAGATTATTTTTGATGTGTTATTGCATTTCATGGTTTGAATTCGTTGAACATTTTATTAACAATATTGTATATTAATGTGAACAAAAAGTCCGAAGCAATTAAGATCTGAAGCAATAGATTTATTTTCACTTTCTTAAAAAAAAAAAAATAAAGAGTATTTTCTTGCAATAGTGCAGATTGCATTTGTGCCTAGTTAAAATTTAAATACATTGGTTATACTGAATATTATTTACTACTTAAAAAAATATTATTTTGATTTCGTAAATGTTAACTTCACAAACTATTCCTGCAGAAAGATTTTGGTGTTGATAAAGCTTGTCGCAGAAAGCATAATAAATTTCTGCCACAGGGATTGTACATTAAGAAAAAAAAAAAAAAAAAAAAAAAAAAAAAAACGTTGTTTTGCTTTTTAATTGTTAAAATTAATTTCTCACAAGAAATTCATAGAATTATGTAATCGGTAACACTAAAACATTGTCATTCAAACTCCATATTTTCTTTAAGTCCTCATTATTTTTATGTGTAAAGACAAGTATATATGTATACTAATAAAAATTCGTGTATTTGGAATATTTCTTATTGTCTTCGGGAAGCATTATTGTTGGTCTAACATAAAAATATGCAATAGATAAGCTGTTATAATAATGTACTGAATGATTTTTTTTTAACTGACGTTATTCAAAGCCACTTTGTAGATCGAGCAAACAAGCGAAATGGTTTCAAACTTGGTACGGAGACTAATGTTGACATGGGAAGTAAGATTCCGTGAAAGAAATTTTTATTTCCAAATATCGCCGATAGAGATATTTATGGTGCTATACAATGTAAAAAGTATTAAAAAAAAAAAAGAGAGCAATGAAAAGAAAAGACAAAGAAGAAGAAGAAATAATAACACTCAAAATTACAGTGAAATGTTATGCTTTATTGGCTGCTACATTCACTTCCACGGAAAGGAATTCGACCATTATTCCATATGAAGACCGTTTACGGATACTACACCGTGCAGCATGCCATAAGAAATATTTCGCACTATCTTTTTTTTTTTTTTTTTTTTTTCTTTTTTAACATACTCAAGTTTATAACTCCACTAACATAAACTTTTGAAAAATTCACCAGTAATGCGTGTTCTGATAATGTGAGTCGCATATTTACTAAACAGGCTCACTTCAGCTGAGAATATTATTTGGAGTTGTCTACATGTTTCTATAGCCCAAAACATGGGTGTTATTGCCGTATACCCAAGCATAAATTTGAAATTTGCTCTGATATCCTTATTTTACGTTAATTCTCGGTTTGCTAAGTTACAACAGCGCTATAAATACTCCTAGTGGCAGATTTGGAATTTTTTTTTCTTACGAAATCGTAACTCCCAAGCTTGGTGCCATTGATGTTCTTAGATCGAGCTACAAGTGGCTCCCAATACTGTCAGTTTAAAAACATTCACACTGTATTCAACACACTCCCAAAAATGTTTAAGAAATTTCTCGTAAGTACCGCGTAAAATCCAGACTTTCCCGAACAAAATGAAATGAACATACTTTTTGTATGCATAAAAACATGTTTTTTGTAGACTGTGGTATAGAAATCACTCATTGTTCGTTTACAGGGCTACCCAAAGTATTTGTATATATTGGGGGCTATACTTGGAAATTGCTGGAAGTGTATTTCATCTTGCGTTAGGTGTTCTTCCTATAAAACTAAATTCAAGCACATGATATAGTATGCATATAGATTACAGACAATATACAGAGCTACCCAAAATTAAGCTGGGCCTTTTCTTCTAATAAATGTAATTGATGGAAGTGCTTTGCTACAGTGTACGATGACAACGAATACACTATTCAGGAATGAAAGTTGTTTTTTTGTACCCATACTGTACATGTAGAATTTTTGAAATTCTGTTTTCAACTCTGATTTCCCACATAGCAATTTCAGTTTGCAGCGAAATGGCAGCAGTCTTGCTTTGTAAGCCAATAAACTTGCAGCAAGTTCAGCGTGACAAGCTTGTAAGTTCATAACAAGACTGAAGCAAGATAATGCAAACTCCGAAGTCACCATACGCCAAATTTGCAGCAAACGTGTCGTGCAAGTTGCACTCCTACTGTATCAAATTTGCTGCAAATTCGTTACAAGCTAGTAGAAAAGTTAGCTTTGGTGTATCAAGAGTACTGCAAATTCATTGCAATAGGCAAGCTTGTCACGTCACACGAGCTGCTAATTCATTGCAAACTCAGAATCTTATCACGTCACACTACCTGAAAACACGCATATAAATATGTAAGTACAGCTTGTATTTCACATGAGACTTCTTAACACGAGACTTTGAATATTTTGGAAGCCCCCGCGGACAACTTCACGCTTCTTCCTCCAGTAAACAACACGATCAAGATAACGTCGTAGAACCACTTCAATATCAGTCTTCAGATTGTTGAATTTCAAATACTTACATAGCAATTTTAGTTTGCAGCAAAAACGGTGTTTAAAAAAATATGTATATATAGTAATTAAAACGAAAGATAGATTTATGTCTACTTTGCGGCAATTTCACAGCAAACTTGTCGCTTCAAATTTGAAATGGCAAGATAATATCAAGAAAAATCAAACTTGCTGCAAATGTTCTTGTTATCTGGGTTTATGTATAATATCACATTTTGAGGTTACATGAAAACGAAAGTCTAATTTTTAGCGGTTCATCTGTATGCGTATATCTGTTATCAGCATAACTTAAAATCAAATAACTGAAGGCAATTTAAATTTAGTATTTTGAAATTCGTATTGGGTTGCTATTTGAAAAATTTTATCAAGTTTTGCAAGTATGAAGTCAAATTAATAACAACCTTGAACATACACTGTAAAAAAATTTCTGTAACAATAAAGCACTTTTTTAACAGAAATACAGCATAGGTTGCTGTACAATTTAAAAGCTAGTTCTGTAAAAATAATTGAAAACTGGTTACTTCACATTGTGCTGTATATCGGTATCAAAAAATTTCCAGAAGTGTTTTGGTGTGCATGACATAGTTTATCAACCAATCAGTGCTGATATTGACCTTATCTTTTTCTGAAAAGAAAAGTCATTGTGAGCCCAACGGAGCGATTAGCAAAGTGTTGACCTCTAGAACAGGAGATTGTGAGTTCGAAACCTGGACTATCCAAGACCGTTTGCTTCGCATGAAAAGTAACTTATATGTGTAAAAAAATAAATATGTTGGGGATTACTAACTGCATGCATGTGTAATTATTGCAGGAAATATTTTTAAAGCATACTGTGAAAATTACAGTACACGTGAGCAAAATCGCAACAAATTTATTTTACTGCACATTGTAAAAATGTTGCACAGTGAGTAGGCAATACTTTTACTAGCACACTGTGCTGAAACCTACTACAGAAATTTTTTACAGTGTATGTTTTTCAAATAAATGTAGGCACTATAATTGAACGGGGATTTGAAGGGTCGGTAGCCGCCTTACGCAGTCAAATAAAAGTCTTCCTAAACCTATTTTAAAATATTTTAAAAGTAGATTGAATTTTATTGTCTTACCTTACTGATTTTATGCTTTAATATGTAATCTGTCTTTAAAATAGTGAAATGCAGTTTAAAAAAGATCGTGAAAGGGAAACAGAAGATTTTTTTTTTTTTTTTTTTTTTTTAATATAATGATGAACTCTGCTTTAATTTACTATGAATCTAAAATAATAATAATAATAATAATAACAACAAATATAAAATTTTGACATTATTATGTAAGTGATATACATATATGTAAAGAGAGAGAGAAAAAAAAATGATGGATTTTGTAAAGTTTTTTTCTATATAATACAGTATAAAAAAATAACAGAAATATGTTTTAAGAAAAAAATTTTAAGATATGTAAAAAAAAAAAATAATAATAATAATAATAAAAAAAAATTACGAAAGGAAAACAAAAGTTATGTCTAGACATTCTAATAAAGTAAGTAAATTTTACTTATAATTTTTTTGTTAAGATGTTTATTAAAATATATAAACTAGTTTGAAATATTATCAAAAAAATTCATATCATTACTTAGAAGAAAAAACATAATTAAATAAAATTTTCATTCGAATTCTTTTTACATACTTAATAAAAAAAAAATAAAATGTATTATTGTTATGATTTTTAATGATTTGGAACATATTCTCATAAGAATTATAAAAAATACTTTTATAAAAAAATACTTTTAATAAGAAAAAAATTATGAATGCTATTTTTTTTCCCTTTACGAATGAAAAAAAAAAAAAAAAAAAAAAAAAAAAAAAAAATTACACTTGAGATCTCAAAATTTGCTTTCAAAGAGATATCAAAGTTTTTTTTTTTTTTTGCATATAAAAAGAAATATATGTGTATAATAACCAAATTATTTAAGCAGAATATGTTTTACGGATAACACTACAGGGGATCTACTTTTGCGCTAACATAAGAATATATTATAAGCATAAACTGTTATAATAATACTTCTGAATTATTTTTTCAAAATTCGTAAACTTTATGACTTTTTTTCGTAAGCCTTTTTATGAAATTAAACTTTTTGTTTCTAAGTCATATATGACATTGTTTTAAACACACCTATATTTTTTACTTTCTTCTCTATTCAATAGAAGGAAATAATGGTTTTTAAAAAATTTACATTTTCAGTTTTCGATGAATTTACACGTTTTGAGAGTAACCTGAATACATTTTGACCATTTTTAGAAAATCTCTGCTTGTCTGTGTGTGACAAAAATTTGTGGGAACTGTATCTCAGAAATCACTGCACAGAATTTAATATAATTTTATATGTAATTACACCTTGACGTAAATTAGTTCCTATAAACTTTTGTTGCAAATCACTCAACAGATGGCGCTGCTATACTCCCATTTAAGAGAAAGCAATATCTTATGTTCTATTGTCTATAATCAAACAAAATTCGGTATGCGACAGGTGCATAATATCTTCACAAATAGTAAATTGTAACAAAAATATCTTTTCTCCTTCTGCTCCTGTGGCTATCTACACTGATGGCTCCAAAACGGACCACGGTGTGGCTGCGGCCTTTTTTGTGATGACAGATGGTTCGGTTGTCCATCAGTGGGCGGGCAGACTGACCAACTGTAACTCTGTTTTCCAAGCGGAATTATTCACGATCCAAATGGCCATAGACTGGGTTGTGGCTAATATTAATAACTATCCCTCCCATAATATTTTCAGTGATAGTCTGTCAGGTCTGCTAGCCATTGCTCGCCACAGGATTAAACATCCACAGGTTATCTCAATTAAATCAAAACTTATTAATCTGGCTAAACATCTCTCCCTGGCACATGTTTCTGCCCACAGAGGAGTTCTCGGCAATGAACTTGCTGATTCACTGGCCAAGGCAGCCACCGAAAACAATTCAATAGATTTTTCACTCCCTGCACCTCCCTCATACGTTAAACACGTATTAAAACAACAATTACTTAGAGATTGGCAGGACTGTGGGATACTTCTCCAAAGGGAAGATACACCGTTAATCTCATTCCTCTCGTAAACTTAAATTCTTGGTGTCTCCCCCCCCTCCCGTGACTATTTTTCTGACAGGTCATGGCCCATTTCCATCCTATTTATACAGATTTCATTGCCGACGCTCTCCTCTGTGTCCTTGCGGGGAGGAGGGAACGCCTAATCACTATTATTACTACTGTAGTTTAACTTCTGCCTTCCACTTAAGAAATCCCACTCCCAGGCCAGCCGATTGGCTGTTTAATATCCTCAATAGAAAAAAGCCCGCTTTCTAAACTAAATAGTATATTTGAATTTCTCATGAATATGAATAATCTCACAGATTAATCTCACATCTGCTTGCTCTATATGTCATCGAACCTTCACAAAATCATCTTTTCATCAATCTCGTGCTGTGGGTATTTCAACACAACATAAAATATCGCCATCAACAACTGCAGCCTATTATCTACCAGCATAGAGCATGCCGCTCCTTGTCGCGTGGGAGAACTCTCTCTAGCGGCCTTTGTAATTTTTTTTTTTTTTTAAGAGTTTAAATAAACTCCGGAAGAGGGGCCTAGCATAGCTGGAATCGCTCGACACTGCTCCTAGAGCGGTGAGCGGCACCTCTTTCCTGTTAATAAAATATTATACTGGTTAAATTTAGCTATATATTGGCCAATAGGTGGTACCGCTACGCTGCGATTTTCCCCATCATTGGCAAAACTATATCTCAGATTCTATTGTATATAATTTCACAAAACATGGTGCATAAGATGGCCGTTATAAAACAATATGCTGGTTAAATTTGCATGCATATCGGCCAATAGGTGGCAATGCTGTGTGGGAATATTACAGACCCTATATTAGGAAGAGACTGGACATTGAGGTAAAGTCGGCTATTTTCGTGCCAATACGGAGCGATCTCCGTAGAACGTAACGCTTTTTTCTTCGCGATTGACACTTTACTATACAACATAAATGAAAGAAAATTGTACTAAATTTGTGCAGAAAGCAATGCAGAATATAAATATATAATTTTTTTCGTCTTAGAACGTCTTTAACAAAACTGTATTTAGTGTACTTTTTTTTATATAGGAATATTTGTTAGTGTTCGGAGACTTTTGTTCCCGATAGTACATTCTATATATAAAAAGTTAGAAAATTTTTAACAAAATATGGTATGACGGTGTTTTTCCGTCACCGCAATACCTGGGTCCATAGCTGTACGGGCCGCATCGAAGTTGCTAGAAGTACACAAAAAAACTGTAGAGAGGAATTCTTCCTTTTCAGAAGAAGTAATCAGGCAGAATAAGATTAACTTGCATTTATTAAAAAAAAATCACAAAAAGAATTCCTCTTCAAGCATGAAGTACATCTTTTTTTGAAGCACAGAAGAATATATCAATCTCCCACGGAAATTGAGACGGGGGGAGAGGAGGACACCACAGAAAAACGGCTTACTCTATCAACGTCAAAATCGCAAAAGCTTTTCTAAATCTCGCAGCTTCCTAGAAGTTAAATTGCAACCCCAAAGATTGGCATCGTTAAAATGCAGCCGAAAGAATGCCAAACTGTTTCTTTGTTCTTCTAACATATTCATACTAAATTTTTGAATATAAAAAGTTCGTTACAAATATTAAATCGATTTGACATTGAGAAGCCATGCCAAATGACCTTCAACTCTCAATGAACAAATACGGCGACGCTTAGACTATCCAAACAACATTATAAATCTATTTTTAGAATAATAATGACCCTCTTGAAATAATAATAGGTTTTTAACGTAAACATACAAGGATAATAAACATGAAATCAAATGATTATTTTATTTTATTAATAGCTGTATATGCTATAAATATGCTGATAACGGCTTTTTAAATTACCCTCTGAAAATAAATAATTATGGCTAAATTGATTTAATCCATCCGGGGAAAATGTATAAACATACTATTTTTCAAAAACCCTGATATAAAAATTGCTTATTTTATTCCTAGATCAATGTGTTTGTAACGATAGAAGAACAAAGAAATGAAAATTTTGATTTAAAAATAAAACGGGAAATTCTCTATAATTAATTAATTGAATTAGATAAATTTAAAAAGATTTATTTTATATAATCTATATTAATCCCTCCTTTTTGTTATATATTAAATTTGGATAAATAAATAAGCTTTTAAAGGACATATGTGTGAGAACACTCACACATATATCTCCCCTTCGACTAGTAAAAAAAAAATAAAAATAAGTCCTCCTCGCCTCCTGTATAGAAATGCATATACAAACAATAATATTCAAAAGCACTTACCAAAGACGCACACTTAAAAAAAATGATATTACATCCTAAGTAAAAATTATATGAATGCTTAATATTGAACAAACCAAATATATATGAAATATAAACACTAATTCAAAAATACAAAATACACATATTTCAAAAATATCAGTATAACCAAAAACTTTAAGAGAAACATTTTGTCATGATACGCGCAAAAATGTGGCTTCTATAAATAAGTTCAAACTGCAGTTCAATATAGTTCATAGTCTTTTTTTATATGCCACCAAAAATTTCAGCTGAAATGTTTTTCTGTGAAAGAGTCTTTTTGCTATTCTTAGCAAATAATGCCACAGTAACAGTTACTAATGTTAGATTTTTACACACAAAATATTAAATTTTCCCATTAATATGTATAGTGAAATAGAGAAAAAAAATATAAATTACACATATGCATATATATTGTTGAAATACTAAAGGTTCCAGCATATTATTGTAATATTTATTTGTCTAACACCTTGGTTACACACATTGGTCAACGTTAAACAAAATTGTGTACAAAAAAAAAAAAAAAAAAAAAAAAGTAAAGAAACAGAAAAGTTTTCGTGTATACCACACAGGAAAGATTTTAAAAAGGACGCCATTGGCAGTCAAAAAAAAATAATCTTCCCTTAATCCTTACAAAAAGTAAGTGTAATGATGTTAACTTAAGGCTAACATCCTAGCGGGACAGGGCGTGATGAAAGACCTGCACTGTTAGGCACAGGCCTCCGTCCCCCAGCAGAGTCCACAGACCCCTGTAGGGACACCTCACGAAACCGATTAATTAAGTGTCATAAATGTTGAAAAATTACTGTCAACAAAAATATATATTCTCATCACGTATCCAATGTTGCTCTCCCGGGAGAAAATTTTGAACGACACAACATATATCTAGGATAGGGTAATAAATAAGTAAAAGAAAACAAATTGACAAAATTTTGAGTGATGAGAGGGAGTGCCAAAATACTAAAAAAATTTAGATTGGAAATTGAACAAACCAAACACATGTTGTACACTAAAAATCAATTGGAAACTTATAAAATTTAGCTGTATGTATACTGTTAGCACTATTATCATTAATAATTAATTTCCTATGAACTTAATCTGTATTCCAATGAAATATCTCTATTAAATATATTTCAAGTATCTTACTTTTGTTTAACCTTCACCCAATAAAAATAGATATAGTAAACATTAAATAAGAAAAATAACACCTTGATTACTAATTTAGAAATTCAAAATATGATCTACAAACATTTATGTTATCATTAGAGTCCTTTTTTTTTTTTTTTTTTTTTAGTTGTATCTTATTTATAAATATTATATATATTCAACAACACTGCAATACAAGAAATAGTCTTTACATCAAAAGAAAAATATAAAAAAAACAGTGGACCAGCCATCTAAAAATAAAAATAATAAAATAAATAAAGACGAGTTCCTGCACAGCAAACAAATACATTCCATTGGCCATTGGAAAATGCATTTGTGAAGCAAAATATATTCAAACTTTTTTGTGAAAAAAATTAATTGCGATTTCTTAAGTTATAAGGATGTGTAGAATTATTGCCAATATTATGTGATACATTGGAGTTGGGTTCAGCAAACAAATAATTACGTCGAGGAGGAGCAATAAGGAGTCTATCAATATGGACTCTGAAAGCTTTATTATCAGGTGCATGTAATCTCTTAATGGAAAAGGAAACTGGCGAGTGTTTTTGTACAACAATAAATGGCCCAGAATACTTGGATTTAAATTTATCTATTGATTTCAAGTATACAACATCATGAACAGCAACAGGCCTCAGTTTTGCGCGTTTTTCAAAATTTTGATATCTTTTGTCTTGATTTTCTTTAATGTTAGAATATGCTTTGCTATAGATGTTATCTAAGTCGTGTAATAATTTATATATGTCTACATTTTTATCCAAAAATGGCTGATTTATAAATTGGTCAAATATATCAAATATTAAAGACAGTTCCCTACCAAAATGCAGTAGGTTAGGTGAAAAGAATGTGGATGAATGTGTTGAACCATTGTAAAGTGATTTATGTATAGCTAGTGAATTTTCAAAAGAATACCCCTCAGAAATTAAAGTGTTAATTGAGTACTTTATAGATTTATTTACCCTCTCAGAAATAGAGTTACTTTGAGGATGAGCAACAAATGAATGTAAAATTTTTATGCCAAGTTTATCATTAAAAATATTATAAATAGTTGATGTAAACTGTTTGCGTAAATCTGATAATATTACTGATGGTCTACCAAATGTTGTAATGTAATTAAATAAACATTTAACTATTTTTGATGAAGAAGTGTCTTTTAATTGAAATAATTCAATGTGTCGCGAAAAATGGTCAATCACAGTCAAAACTGAATGTCCATCTATAAAAGGACCAACCAAGTCGACACTAATAGTATGCCCTGGATGTGTTGGAGTGTAGGTGGGTTGTAGAGGAGCTGGTGGTGTGTTATGATGTTTATTTTGTAAACATAAAGTACACGAAGCAACAAAATTTAAAGTGTCTGTGTACATACCTTTCCAATAATATCTATTTGATAAAAATTCGTATGTTTTTGTTAACCCAAAGTGATAAAGGTGTGAAATGGTTAAAACTTTAGATTTTAAAGAATGTGGTACAACAATGAGATATGAAAAAGTATTATTATGCAAATTTTGTTTCTTGTACATTAAAACTTTAGAATCTGGATGAATAAAAAAATTATCATTATTTTTTGAAAAACCTTTTCTCAAAATTTGCCTGTAAATAATTGACAATTTTGGATCATTCTTTTGCTCAGATATAAATGTATTATTTGAAATTTCCAAAAGGGGATCTTTATTTTGAGTATTACCAGAAACTAGAAAATTGTTGAATTGATTTTGTTGTACAGACTGAGTAGAAGAGGAAATTTGATTAATTGAATGTGTGTCATCATGTACGATAGGAAGAGGTTGAGAACTGAATATTAATTCTGGATTTGTTTTTAAATTTTGTTGATTATTTGAGAAGTCTGATCTTGATAAATAATCCGCTAAAACATTTGTAGGGCCAGGAATATGTTCAAATTCAAATGAGTATTCTGAAAACTCTAACAGCCATTTAGTGGTTAAATCAGCAGGACTATTTGTTTTTCTATATGTTTTTAAAGGAGCACTGTCAGACAAAATGATAAACTTTCTATTGTATAAGTAATATTTGAAAGCAATTACAGATTTTTAAGTGGCCATTAATTCAAGTTTGATAGCCGGATATCTTTTTTCAGACGGTTTAAGTGATTTAGAGGAAAAGGCGACAGGTAATAATTGATTGTCAAATTTCTGCATCAAAACTCCTGCAATAGAAATATTTGATGCATCAGTGTTGAGAAAGAAAGTCTTGTTCCAATCCGGTAATCTTACCATAGGTGAATTTAAAAATATATCTTGAAATTTCTTAAAAATATCCTGATGATGTTTATTCCAAACAAATTTTGTTTTCGGTTTAGTCAATTCAATAAGTGGTTGAATTAATTTAGAAAAATTATGAATAAGAGACTTATAAAAGGTTACAACTCCTATAAAGCGTTTTAATTGTCTTTTTGTTGTAGGTGTAGGGAAAGAGTTTATTTTAATGATATTTGACTCAATTGGAGAAATTGAATTATTCTCTATGTGAAATCCCAAATAATTTACAGCACTCTTATGAAATGTACATTTACTAGGAGCTAAGGTTAAATTATATTTAATTAAAATCTTAAGAATTCTTTCAAGTTTGACACATGTCTCTTCAAAACTATTTGCACCAAATATTAAATCATCCTGATACGCGTAAATTCCATCTATATTAATTTCATCAATTAAAGAATCCATGAGTGCTTGATACTGAGAAGCCGCGTTTTTAAGACCAAAACATAGTCTTTTAAATTTGAAACTGCCAAACATTGATGTGAAAGTAATTTTATCTTGTAAATGTTCCGGTAAATCAATTTGATGATACGCCTGTTGGAAATCAAGACAAGTGAAAAATTTATACGCAGATAGATCAGCTATTATATTTTGAATTTTAGGTAACGGATAAGAAGAACCTTGAATAATAGAATTTAACATTCTTAAATCTAACGCGAGGCGAAATTTCTGTTTACCAGATCCATCTTGTTTTTTTTTTTACTAATAAAATTCGGCAAGACCATTCTGAGCAGTTTCGCTCAATAATCCCAGCCTCTACCAATTGGTTAATTTGATCTCTAGCTTCCTGTTGTAAAGCCTGAGGAATGGGAAAGGGCAAAGTCTTAATTGGATAGTCACTTAAAAATTTTAAATCTGGTACTACCTTGTCAGTATGTCCAAGGGTTTTCATATTTTTAGAAAATGCTGCGAAATTACTTAATAAAATTTGTTTTAATTTTGTTGCATGAGCCCCATTGAGATGTTTAACATCAAAGTCCGTGGGTGTTAAATCTTGTTTTCTCATTTTTAATACATCACTAGAAGGTTGAATATAATTAATAAATTGTGAATCCTCTGAAATTTCAACATTATCATTTTGTTTTGAACCATAGTCTATAATTTGTTCGATTTCTTTAATTGTACCAATATTTGAATGTTTGTTTACATGCATACTTCTATTAGTGTTATTCTTAACATATAACTGAAATTTTACTCTATCATATTTACTATTACAATTTTGTTTCTGAGAATGATCAATATTAACTATTGAATCCAAACAAATTAATTTGGAAGAACTCTTTTTACTCTGAAATAAATAATCACCCGAAGAAACTTTGGGACAATAAACCGTAATAGAAGATTCTTCTTTGGGTTGTAAAATAAGTTTTTGTCCCGTTTTTACTGAAAGTTTCTTACATTGAGTATGCATATTCAGATTTTCTTCATGGTCGCTATATGTGTTTGTTATGGGAATACTCAGATCTTTAATTTTTAACAAGGACCTCTGCATATCTAATATTACATGATATTGTTGAATAAAATCATAACCCAAAATAACCCTAAATGCAGAACCTTCAGGAATGTCTACTATGAAGAATTTTTGTGAAAAAAATTGATTTTGAATTTTGAAAGTGGTTTGTATACAAGATGAAAACTGTACATTCGAGTTCACTGTTTTGATTGTCATATGGGAAGATAAATGTTTATATTTCAAACTATGTTTTAATTTATTAAATGTACTTTCAGCTAACAGACTAACAGAACTACCAGTGTCAAGAAGTGTGTTTACCTTTTGTTTATCTAGCAAAATTTTAATAAGAGGTAACTTTGGAGAATTTACATGGACATTAAAAATGTTCTCCCTTTTATCGTTATTTGTTTGAGTACATTTAGAATCAGAAATTTTCAAGATTTGTTGTGTCTGAGACGCAGTAGAATTCACCAATCTCACACTAGATAATTTGGGTAGATTAAAGTTATTATCAATGTCCAGAGAAAAATTTTGTGCTGATGCTCTATTCAATTCCTGAGATGTACTTGCATCAGCTAAACTACATCTCTGCGCTCGTTTAAATTATTTGGATTTTTACTATAATTATTTCTGTCATAATTTTTACCCCTAGTCTGATTTCTTTGCCATCTAAAGCACCTAGTAGCAACATGTCCTCTTTTATTGCACAATTGGCAAATAGGAGAAGAATGATATCTGTTCTTATTTTGATTACCCCTGAAATTTTGTTTACCCCTGAAATTTTGATTTCTACTTTTATAATTATGTCTTAATTCACTTTGCCTATTATTGTTTCTTTGCCTATCTTGCACTGGGGATTCGTGTGTATGATTAACCTCATCAGATTTACTAGCGAATGACAGATTATTCATTCTATCTGTCAGTTCGACTAACTTTTCAGATAGTGTATTTATGACTGGGTTATTTGAACTCAATTGTAATAATGTTTCATTAGCATTAATATCTTGTAATTTCTGTGCTCGTGTGACCGCCTCTTGATACTCAGAGATTCCCTCTTCTTGAATCTTAACTCTGATATTTGAGGGAATGGTTGAAATAAATTTAGTAAACTTAATGGAATTTAAAGCATTAGCATCATTAATCTGAGAATATACTACATCGGCTAAAATATTTAGCCTGTGGGAAAAATTTCTAATAGACTCTTGTGGTAAAAGTATTAAACTGTTAAATTCCACAAGAGCCTGAGTACTGCTCATTGGAGCAAAAAAATTTTTGAATTCATCCTTCATAAATTTTAAATCTGTGGATTTATATAATAAAGGAGATTGAGTCATGAACTTTAATGCAGGGCCGGTTAATTTTCCTTTTAAAATTGCCACTGCCTCTTCTGAATTTAATCTATTTAATTTAGCATAAGACTCAATTTGGTCAAAAAAAAATTCAAGTAAGGATGAGTCCCCGTCAAAATTTAGAATGTTAACATTAATGTTATTTTTAGTGGCCATCTTAATTATTTATGTTGGGTCAAATAAATACTAATATATCTCAGAAATACTCGAGTAAAAAAAAATATAATGTATTAAATTAATGAGCACAAAAATTACGCATCTTTCCTTTTGATGCATACGGCAAATGCATATGATAAAATACCTTATTAAAAATATCGAAAAGTATATATATATATCTTAAAATATTCGAAAAATAAAATAAATCATAAGGAATTCTATAAATTTGCAACAGTAATTGTAATAAATCACTTAAAAAATAAATCACAATATGCAAATAAAAGTATTAATCATCATGAAAGAACAAAAAATAAAATATATATAAAATATCCCATCGAAATACTGTGAAACCCATTAAAAATATATATTTCAAAATTGTCCGAGCAAAAAAAATAAATTGCGTTAAGATCTATGAGCACAAAATATTATGCATTTTTCCCTTTGTTACTCACAGAAAATGCAAATGATAAAATACCTAACCAAAATATTATGTAAACATATTACCAAAAAAAATTATATATATCAAAATATTCCAAAAATTAAAATAAATCACTTTAAGCTTTATAAGCAAAGAAAAATACCAATTATCATGAAAAACACCAAAACATATATACATATATACTTATATCACATGAAATACTTTATTAAAAATTAGGAAAAATATATATATTTCAAAAATTTCAAAAGAATAAAGAAGATTTTTTTTTTTTTTTTGGTTAAAATTTCAATAAAATGTCAAAATAGAATTCTTAAATCAATTATGTTCCAAATATAAATCTATATATCATATTTAAAATTCTCTTCCCTGCTTCTCTTATAATTATCCTTATTATTATTATTTCTTTTTTAAAAAAAATCTTAATCTTATACCAAATAACAAGAATCCTTGGTGAGAAAGAAAGCAGAAAAAAATTTCACTAACAACTGAAAATTATATATTGTATAACCAACAGTATATATTTATATGAAATATCCAAAATATAAGATAAACTTAACTTACCAATTCTTGGACATAACTTAGTTAAAAAAAAATATATTCTGTAAACAAAAAAATTATCGTTTAATTTTATTAATATTTTTCAATTAATTTTATTAATTTGTTCCAAAAAATGGTTTATTTTTTCCCTATTTTCTTTCCTCTCTCTTCCAATTTGCTTGAATATCAAAAAAAAACTTTGCAATCACTGCACTTCACTGAATTTTTGACCGTGAATTGGAAAACAACTATTTCTGATCAAAAACTGATCATGACCTTTGAACAAAAACACATGATTCGGAAACGCGAAGTTGTCGATTCTGTAGAGGTGCAGGTGCCGAACGGAAAATTTTTTTCTGAGTAACCTGTGAAGATTATTCTCATGCCTCCTTGGCAATATAGATGAAGAAAAACCCTTGACCAGTCCAATTTCAGGCCTCCCTCACGGCCGCTAAGTTCCATCTGAAGAGTTGAATGATCAATACACCCATATCCGAAGAGAGCTTTCACTTGAAGTTGCACACAGGAAAAATGTTTCATGACCATTGATATTTTCGGGCTACGCTTACAGCCACTGATTCAAGCAAGCATTTGTTCGTAACAACAAGCAAGTTCAATGCGCGTAAAAATGAGATTCATCCACCAAAATTTAGAGTCAATATTTTCCCTGTCCATGACTCTTAAAAAGGTCCTTTTGGGCATGAAAATCTTAATAAAATGTTCAATGCATTCATTTCCTTCCTCTCCCCCGCATCACCAAAGTCCGGAGAGAACCTGGAGGCACCATAAATATATGACGGTGTTTTTCCGTCACCGCAATACCTGGGTCCATAGCTGTACGGGCCGCATCGAAGTTGCTAGAAGTACACAAAAAAACTGTAGAGAGGAATTCTTCCTTTTCAGAAGAAGTAATCAGGCAGAATAAGATTAACTTGCATTTATTAAAAAAAAAATCACAAAAAGAATTCCTCTTCAAGCATGAAGTACATCTTTTTTTGAAGCACAGAAGAATATATCAATCTCCCACGGAAATTGAGACGGCGGGAGAGGAGGACACCACAGAAAAACGGCTTACTCTATCAACGTCAAAATCGCAAAAGCTTTTCTAAATCTCGCAGCTTCCTAGAAGTTAAATTGCAACCCCAAAGATTGGCATCGTTAAAATGCAGCCAAAAGAATGCCAAACTGTTTCTTTGTTCTTCTAACATATTCATACTAAATTTTTGAATATAAAAAGTTCGTTACAAATATTAAATCGATTTGACATTGAGAAGCCATGCCAAATGACCTTCAACTCTCAATGAACAAAGACGGCGACGCTTAGACTATCCAAACAACATTATAAATCTATTTTTAGAATAATAATGACCCTCTTGAAATAATAATAGGTTTTTAACGTAAACATACAAGGATAATAAACATGAAATCAAATGATTATTTTATTTTATTAATAGCTGTATATGCTATAAATATACTGATAACGGCTTTTTAAATTACCCTCTGAAAATAAATAATTATGGCTAAATTGATTTAATCCATCCGGAGAAAATGTATAAACATACTATTTTTCAAAAACCCTGATATAAAAATTGCTTATTTTATTCCTAGATCAATGTGTTTGTAACGATAGAAGAACAAAGAAATGAAAATTTTGATTTAAAAATAAAACGGGAAATTCTCTATAATTAATTAATTGAATTAGATAAATTTAAAAAGATTTATTTTATATAATCTATATTAATCCCTCCTTTTTGTTATATATTAAATTTGGATAAATAAATAAGCTTTTAAAGGACATATGTGTGAGAACACTCACACATATGGTAATCTTAGTTTTTGTCAAGTAATTCATGAATAAATGTAAGTAAAACTGCGGCAGAAGAACGGAAGTTATTTTTAATTTTATAAAAATATTTATATACTATTTTTACAAGCTAAAAATAGATATTTTATTTATTTTAATTACGCATTATTATTAATAAGGACGTAATTATTAATTTTTGTAAAAATATTAACAAATAATTAAAAATAAAAATTTAATTAATAATAATTTGTAAAAATATTCAGTAATGTTTTAAAAATTAAAAAATGATTTTATTTATTTTATTTACATTTGCTTATTTCATTGAGTTTTTTAAATTTTTTGTTTTAGTTTTTTAAAATATTATGTAAATAAAAATAACAACTTATTTATATATTATTTATAAAATTTATTATAGAAATCATTATTTAAAAGAAATTTATATTTCATATGCTCGCATATAATATACACCTTATTTTCTTTATTTATATCAATTTATTTTAAGAAAACTGATACATTTTGCGTACTAGCAAATAATCAAAAAATATATTTTTTAATATAGTTGTTTTAAATATGTATTTTAAAATATATCAGAAAAATATATTGAGATCTAACATATTAAATATGTTGCAAAACAGAATTTAAAACTAATATCTGGCCAATAAATAATGTAATTGTCTCAAATGTTAGGAAATAAATACGTAAAATAGCATGCAAAAACAAAATTCGAAGTATTTAAAACATGATATAAAATAATGAATAATGATTTTTTTTTCTTTTAATTTTTTTTAAAATTAAAATAATTTATTTCCCAACAAAGTAAAAATGTAATAAATAAGTTCTCTTTCAGTTATGACGTAATATAATAAAAATTTCTTCTCAGCGTAATGGTAAACAATGGAGCAACTAGCACTAAAATAGAGAATTTCGTCAAAAAGCCGACACGTCAATGTCCAGTCTCTTTCTAATATAGAGTCTCTAGGAATACATACCGTGAATAGAAATACTAAACCATAAATGTTTATGGTATATAAATGCATCAAACTTAATAAGTGAGATAATCATTATGAAAACGAATGCTGAGTTATTTTGGATGTATATCTGCCAATAAAAGTGTTGATACTATCATTCTCCTTCTTTCTTCCACATAGCTATATGTCAGAATTTTTAAATTAAAATCGTACCAAACTTTGTACGCAAAATTTTCATTGTGATAAACTATGATAATAAGTTATCTTCCAGTTATGACGTAAAATAATCAAAATTTCTTCTCAGCGTAATGGTAAGCAATGGAGCAACTAGCACTAAAATGGAGATTTTCGTCAAAAAGCCGACACGCCAATGTCCAGTCTCTTTCTAATATAGAGTGTCTAGGAATATATCCCGTGAATAGAAATGCTAAACCATAAACGTTTATGGTATATATATGCATCAAACTTAATAAGTGAGATAATCATTATGAAAACGACTGCTGTGTTATTTTGGATGTATATCTGCCAATAAAAGTGGTGATACTATTATTTTCCTTCTTTCCTCCACATGGCTATATGTCAGAATTTTTAAATTAAAATCGTACCAAACTTTGTACGCAAAATTTTAATTGTGATAAACTATGACAAAATTTCTGTGCATATTAAACAGTAAATGGCGCTGATATATAGAATGACATATAAGAAAGTTTTGTGATGGCCAGAACGTACAATTTTTTTTTTTTTTTTTTTTTTTTTTTAAGCTTTAATGAGTTTAAAGATTCAGTTCAAAAATGAGAAAAATCAAAGAAAATTAAATTTTTAATACTGTATAAGTAAACAAATAAGTGTTATTTTTTACTTTTATGCTAATTTGTATGCTAATATTTTTATTGTGAGTAAATAAATGTGCAAATAACTGTAAGAAATTGTTAAAAGGATGAAGAAATTAAATTATATATTTGTTTTGCTTTAAATTTCCTAACATCTTAAATATTATATAGGCATGAAATCTATAATTATTTATGCTTATGGCATAAAAAATAATCTGGTGTGCCACTCACATGACTTTCTCTTACCCTGAAATTTAATACTATAAATACAGGTTGGAGATTAAGAGGTAAGATAACGAGTACTGTTATTGTAAACCTATGCTAAACAACTCAAATTAGGCTTCGGAAGAGTTTTATTTGATAATTAGTTCTGTGTGAGGGGGGGCTTCCGCCCCCACCCCCTCAATCCCCCGTTTCATTAATGCACCTATATTTATATAGAATTTAAATCTGTTATTAAAATTAAAAGTTCACTTAAAACTATATAGGCAACTTTCACACGCAACATTCCTTGAAACTTATCAGTCTTGATCAAACTTTTCCAGCAACAAACTTATATTGACTTGAAAGTACAACTTTTGGTTCTGTTAAATTATTCATTTTTTAGTTACTCTAAGAGACACAGATAAAAATCAAACGTTAAAAAACTTGACTTCGGTAATTAGAAAGCCTCAAAACGTGTAAATATGCAAAAAACCAGCGATGAATAGTAGCTTAAAAACATACATTATTTATCATATAGATATGAGGAATTCATTTCTATTCCTGACGAGCTTTCCTGGTATGGTAAAATATTATAGTACAGCACTTCCACTAACAGTAAAAAAGAAGGTTATCGCTTAAACATTTGCAGCTCTGTATATCATTTGAAGATTATGTACAAACCACATGGTGCAGCTAAATATAATCCTATAGTAATAATACAGGGCATAACCTGAAATAAACTTGTATTAATTTTCAGCTATTGTCGCACTTATTATGTAGTTCTTTTGTGTAGCCTTGTAAATGAACAGTTGATGATTTTCCTACCATATTGTACATGAGACATGTTTTTACGCATATAAAAATATATATATTCATTACATTTGGTTTAGTGCAGTCTATAGATGTTAAACTCTACTTACCTGCATTTTCCCCCATAGACGTAATGTATTTGAATTCTCTTGGGTGTCCCTGTACACGAACCATTTGCTTCATCTCAACGAAAAGCTTAGTGAGCACCCCTATATCATACCCATTTAGAATACCAAGTTTGGACTTTCTGCTACTATTTGTTCTTAAGATATGCATGACATACACAGACCATTCGCTAAAAACATGATTTTTTAATTCAGGGGACCTCAAAACGTGTAAATATAACAAAAACTCACGTTCGAAAATTTGACCCAAAAACAATACTTTCTCTACCTTATGGGTAAGAGAAAGTAAAAAGAAAACGTTATTTTAGTTATAAAATTCCCGAGTTTGATGACATTTTTTATCTGTATCTTTCTCTTCAACGGCCCTCTTCACTTACCTTCGCCGGAAGCCCGAGCCAATGTTATTCTATATGGAAATTTTCTTTACAAGTAACTTATTAACTAATACATATCTTTAAATTTTTCACATTCAGAAAATTCCCAACTGTTAAATTGACTGACCTTTTTTAAAAATGTATTTTTTTTTTTATTTTTAATAATTTATTTTGAAATTGCAAAATGAAAAAAAAAATTCACATATTGAAAATTCTTATTTTGCAGCTTCAAAATAAAATATAAAAAAATAAAAAAATAATTTTTTTAAAAAGGTCCATCAATTTAACAGCTGCAACTTTTCAGAATGTGAGAACAGAATTTGAAAATATGTATTAGTTAATAAGTTCTTTGTAAAGAAAAAATTCCCATAGAATAACATTGTCTTCGGCTTCCGGCGGCGGTGAGTGAAGAGGGAGGGCCCTTAACCAAGAATCGAATTGACTGGGACTTTACACCTTCCAATGTTCTGCCAGCCTATGAAATGCCCTGCACTAAACTCTTGTATGGACACCATCCGAAATATCGTTTGGATGCTTCATTTGCCTTGTGACATCCTGTTTAGAAAACCATGTGATATGTCTTCTTCACCAAATGACTACCTACAAAATTTAAAGGCACGCTTCAAAAGCGCAGAAGGAATTAACCCCTTCCGGTAAAATGACGAGTCTAGCTCGTCATTGGTTTTTCATGCCATATCGCACAATGACGAGCTACACTCGTCATGCTTACTGTTGAATATGATAATTAATTTAGTTTAAAATTTCTAGTGTACTGAATTTGGCAACACCTTTTTTACTTGTGGAAATATCACAGATCCCTATCACATATTGTTTACCGTTAGAATTTCTTGGTACAAGTCACGGCCGAATTGTTGTTAGTCTGTAAGATTTCATTCTTGTAAAAATTTAGTGTGAGCATCGGTCAATATATATTTCTGTAAAAGAAAAACGTGTTGTATAGTAAATACCATAATGGATAAGAGTTTTGCAGACTATGAAGGTCAAGGTGATTGGAGCGATTATGAAGAATCAGAAGAATATATGAAAGGATATAAGAAAATATTTTTTTACATGTTTGACATTGCACTCTACAATTCATATGTTTTATATGACAAAATCAATAATGCCAACAAAATCGGAATTGGGAGCTTTCGACTGGACATAGCAGAACAAATCCTACAAAAAGTTACATTACCGGATTATAAAACCCGTGGACGTCCTTCATGTAGTGACACCCCGGCTAGGTTGCAGGATAAAAGATGGGGACATTTTCCAGAATACATTCCTTCAACTCAGAATAAAAGAAAACGTACTAAGAGGTGCCGTGTGTGTTACAAGAACAAAATTAGAAGTGAGACTCACTGGCAGTGTAAACAATGCAGGATTCCTTTGCACTCACCAGAGTGTTTTGAAAAGTACCACACGCTTGAAGACTATTAACTATATACAGTCGGTAACAAAAGTCTCCGAACACTAGCAAAAATTCCTATGTAAAAAAAGTACATTTAATACAGTTTTGTTAAATAAATCCTTGTCGAATCCTGTTCTTAGTCAGTCTAAAAACAGGATTCGACAAGGATTTATTTAACAAAACTGTATTTAGTGTACATTTTTTACATAGGAATTTTTGCTAGTGTTCGGAGACTTTTGTTACCGACTGTACCTTATTAAAGTTTTGCTCTGATTTTTTCTTAATTTTACCATTTTTAGTGTCATTTAACAATATGTAAAAATGAATATTAATTAAGAATATGTAAGAATTATAAAATTAAACAAGTTTTTTTTAAATAAAAATTAAATGGTTATTTCATGCACACTTTTTCATTATTAAATCGTACCGGAAGGGGTTAACTTGGCCAGCGATCGTACTAAGACACATTATATAAAGGCAGTTGGAAATCATCTGAATGCTAACAATAGCTTCAAGGGGACACAGAAATAAACACACACAACCAAACGCCAAAAACATAATTTTAGAATATATGGGGCTTTAAAATAAGTAATTACAACAAAATCTCAATTTTGAAAATTTAACTTATAAACGATAGTACAGTCGGTAACAAAAGTGTCCGAACACTAGCAAAAATCCCTATGTAAAAAATGTACACTTCATACAGTTCTGTTAAATAAATCCTTATCGAATCCTGTTCTTACCCTGACTAAGAACAGATTCGACAAGGATTTATTTAACAAAACCGTATGAAGTGTACTTTTTTTACATAGGAATTTTTGCTAGTGTTCGGACACTTTTGTTACCGACTGTATTTTCTTTACCATATATGGGTAAGTAAAAAAAAAAAAAAAAAAAATCTAAATAAGTAACAGACGATATGTTTCAAAAGTACTTAAAATACTTCAGAAAATATATATCCTTGAAATATTCCAAACAATTACTAAAATTTTTTACAAGACCAAAAAAAAAAAAAAAAAAAAAAAGTATTTTGTATTAAAAAAAAAAAAAGATACATTTTTCAAATATAATAAATCGTATTTTTTCCTTTAGGAAAAAAAATGAAATGTAAATTTGATTAGAAAATCTAACTTTTTATACTTAATATATGAAAGGTACTTATTACGACGTTCTTTAGAAAATTTCACACACTTTAAATGAAAGTTAATTAATAAAAATATGTTTAAATAATCCTTTTTTCTAGTTCTGTCATTTTTATTATTAATGCATTTTTTTTCAAACTTAAAATTATATTTTAAAGTTAATTAAAAAAAAAAAAAAAAAAAAAAAAAAAATCTTTACTCTGAAAGAAAAAGACTGAAAAAGTATAATTTTTATTGAAAGTACAAATAACAAAAACTGCATTTTTATGTATGCACTTTTAATTAAATACACATTTTAATATTTATTTAGAGAAAATTAATTTATTAATATTTGTATTACAACATATTAATTTTTTAAGGTAAAAACTATTCTAACTATCGAAAAGTGCTTTTAAATAAATATTTTATATAAATATCTTATATAAATTTAAATATTATTATTATTATTTTTTTAAGGTAAATGAAATATCAATACAAAATATTACACAACATATTTTTTAGATCATAAAATACATTATTTAACTTTGTAACAAATGAATAAAAAAATAAGAAATTAAAATTAAAATTAAAATTTAAGCATTTAACATCAACATATTTAACAAAATATCAGCACATTTTACTGAGGGAAAAAAAATAAAATAAAAAAAAGTCTGAAAACTTGTTCCATTTGCATGCAGAGTATCAGCGACAATTATGGTCAAACACAATCTATTCTTTTTTCATGAGTTTTTTTTTTAGCACTTTCCAACAGTGTACTGTAAAATTCAGGTTCTTAAAAATAAGTATATATTATCTCAAAATAGCTCCGAAACAATATACAGTAACCGCCGCTTAATAAAATCACTGGTTAATAAAATCAGCCGCTTAATCTGATCAAATTGCCAGGACCGGAATCAAATCAATACAAACTACTTTTAAAGGCGCCGGTTAATAAACTCAAAAATATCTCCACAACAGCCAAAAATATCGTTTCTACACACTAAAAATATTTTGTATTTGCTTTTTTTTTTTTTTTTTTTTTTTTTTTTTTTTTTAATAAAAAAAGAAATTAAAGCACGGTAAACCCTCCATTATTTCTGACTGTCGAAGATTTCACACTTGCAGCGCAGTTACAAATTAAACACACTCCATAACTTATCTCCGTAACAATTTCAAGAAGCTATTCTTCAAAGCGCAGTAATAAGTTACAAATTTGATTTGAAATGATTTTTTTTTCTAATTATTAAAAGACAATTTCCAGTTCTTATTTTGAAATTACTATAATTCATGAGGTTTAAACGGAAAGATTTTAAATTTGTAAAAACAGCGCGAACTTTTGGTAATGTAATGATGATTTTCCTCTAAAGGAGAGCGCATGGGAACTTGGATTACGTTTAATTTACTTATATCGAAGGAACAATTAGTTAATTAGCTATCAAAAATTAATTAATATTAATTACTAATTCCATTATTCCTTACCATTTGAAGCTTCTTTCCAAATTCAGGGAACTAATACCTTTTCCTTAGGTGCAGGAACGTTCGCCGGATATAAAAATCAGCCGCTTAATAAAATCACTTTGGCTCAGAACGAATGTGATTTCAATATGCGGCGGGAACTGTATACTTAAATTTGAACATGTCATTGGGATTCTTATTGTTCAACCCCATTTTTGAGCATGTCAATATACTCAAAAATGAGTACATGGGTTTTCAAATTTAAGTATATATTGTTTCGGGGCTATTTTGAGACAATATATACTTATTTTTAAGAACCTATTTTTTACAGTGTGCTGAAAGTTATTTATGGATTTGATTCATTTGTCTGTCCGTCTGTTATGCGCTCTTTTTTTAGGTCTGTTTGGTGTAGAGAGTATGGTTAGTTATCTGCTCTGTGAAACTGCTCAGAGTAGGATGTCCTCTTTGGGCTTTCTCTGCAGGTTACTACCTCGTGATCACGCAAGTTTCAGAGAAAAATATGGAAAACTCCGAACCGCTAGGCCGACGAGCGCAATAAGGGATCTAATTCGGCATTTTCCCCTCTATTAGCTTAGAGAGAAGATCTTCTAAGCCAAAATAATTTCATACTATCTTGAAATTCTTATGCAGGGTGTGCCAGCTAGACCGCACAAACTCTGCACAGCCAGATTTCTCATATGGAGTACGTAAAAAGTACAGTGCAGCCACATATCCTAAAACTAGTAATGAGGACGCGTCAAAAATGTTGGAAGGATGCCAGCTTGAAATTTGGAAAACATCCAGTAATTCCGTGCTCTGTTATTGCTCATTTTCTCCAAGTCAGTTGACTGTCACCCCTATTTCAGCAATGGACTCGTTGAGTTAGCGCTTGCGCAAATGCTTCCATGGTTTCATCAAATGTGGTCGAAGAATACCTAAAGAGCTGTATTTCTTCGTCAAGTATTTTTTTTTTTTTTTTTTTTTTTTGTTAATATAAAAGAAAGAATATGATGTCATACTGGGAAAAAATAACTAAAAATAAGATAAACTGTTGGAAATATGAACATTGGTATTTGCATAAGTTATCGTACGAAAATGTTACAAGTAACCACTGCGCATTTCCAGGTTTGCATGTGTGCTGCATTTCATGACACTGATCCATGCTATACAGATGGTAATTCTTCCAATAAACTTTTTTTCTTTTGTGCACCAGATATGACAACACCTTTTTTTTCTTTTGCATTTTTCTCGAAAACGATTTATCGTAGAGATATAATTTTTGGAGTATTTTTTAGGTAATCCATGCAAGGAATTTGGCTGTGGTGTCTTTCCTGGACACCTTGTATGTTATTCAGGATCATCATAACATGTTTCTTATTGAAAGTTGTATAAATAGTACTACTTATTTATGTGCAGGGATTCGCTAAAAATTCGGATACAGGGGTATACGAGGTATTAAACAGGTTTAATTTCATTATAAACGAAAGTATAAATAAACTAAGTACAAACTATTAATTAATAAATTAGAAAAACCTTAACATTACTTCTTGCTTTGTCCTTAACATTTTCAGCTGGGCGCCCAGCTCTCTTCAGACGACGACTTATGTAATGGAAGTCTTGAATGACGGTCTTGAGTAGTTTTTGTCATAAGGTGAAGCCACATATAACGACAGCGGCGCAGTGGCACCAGACAGAGTATGACGACAAAGCACGAAGTAATGTTTACACCAAAGCGAAGTAATGTTGAGGTTTTCCTAATTTATTAATTAAGGTTTAATTTCTTTATACTGCGCTAAACCTAACAAAACTTACACAGATTATTTCGATAAACAAAAGTATTATCTATAGAACATGACGTGTTTAGTTTTAATAAGTATAAATGGCTATACAAAAATAATCAGTTGTATTATAGAAAATTGCCCGAAGTTTATTTTCAGTTGTGTTATCAATGGACATTTATTTATTTATTACTATATTAAATATTTATCACACTTCATGACAAGTATGCAATATTTAGATAATATAATGAAGGTAATAAAGGCAAGAATAACCTACATTATACTTTACATTTAAAAGTAAAGCTTCTGTTCATTCACCGATTAGAGCCGTAAACAAATAAGGAGGATTCTACTCCGAAAAAATTTGATCATGGAGGCTATTCTAGCGTTATTGTTAAGACGTAAGAATCTATTCTTTCCATTCAACCCTATTTTTATTAAATCACAGAAGACCTCATGCATCCACAATAGCGTTTATCCGGTTTCATTAAAAAAACAAGCAGTATAAAGATAAATTTTGTGAGACTTCCTGTTTCATAATTAAAAAAAAAAAAAAAAAAAAAAAAAATGTTGTAATCATAGAAGTAAATAAATAATTAATCGGAACTGAAATATATAAACAATTTAAAAACCTTACTTTGGCTTCATGAACAGGCCATAATATTTTCTGTGGGGCGCCCCACTTTTGTCACCGGCTGTACAGGTGCTGAAGTCCTCGGAGTCTGACGACGCTAAAGTTCTGCATTGTTGGTGGCTTCCTTGAAAAGATGACGCCACGTTTTATCTACTCCTTTTGAAGGAAGCCACCATCAACGGAGAATATCAGCGTCGTCAGACATCTTTTGAAGAAAGCCACCAACAACGCAGAACATCAGCGTCGTCAATTTCCGAGGGCTTCAACACCTGTGCAACCGGTGGCAAGGTCCCACAGAAAATATTATGGCTTGTCCATAAAGCCAAAATAAGATTTTTAAATTGTTTATAAGTTTAAATGCTTCATGCTTCTATGTATTTTAAAGGAACTTAAAAAAATTAACGGGTTTTGCAATATATATGAAATATAATAGATATTATAATAAGATAAAGAAGACGTAAGAATTAAATTTGTAATTTTATATTTTGAATTGTTGTTTCTTTTTCTATTGCAAAATGAATTAGAGAATTTTTTATATGAAGCTGTAAGTACTTTAAAAGCATAAAAAATAACGAACGGAAATTGTAATAGCAATCATTAAAAAATGAATAAACAAGTTAATCATTCAAGCATTTTGATATCTGGAAATATTCTATAAATAAGTTTAATGAGCAATAAAAATGTATCTGGCTCCAGACAGATTCAGTACAAGAATTAAAAGTAAATTAGCAATGTTAAAAGAAATAAAAGATTTATTATCCTAAATTAGGGTTTGATTACTTATGTCAAATATAACGCAATAAATAATTGTTTTAATGACTTGGCGAATTGGCAAAGTGGAGAGCCAAACGGCATCACGATGTCTGCAAAAAACGAAAGTAGAACCAATAAGAAACAATGGAGAGGCGGGGTAGTAAATGAAAGAACCAATTAAAGAAAGAAGGAGGAGATTAAAAAATACGCCAAATTACCCAAAAAATTATGAGTATAAAAGATGAAATATACAAAAATTGTGAGAGCTATTATAGATATTTGAACTATCATCGACTAGAAAGATTTTAACTACCGAACAAGCCGGCCTCGGGACCCCGCCCCGAGGTCCGGAAAGGCTAAGGCGATTTTCGATAATAACGTCCAACTAAACCCCAATTTAACTCCGTGCAGCAGTCTGAGATTGCAAAATTAAAGTACCGCGACTGGAGATAATGTCCTCACTCTCCACCGCCTTCCAAGTCCCTACTCTACAGATATTGAATAAAGAGAAATGCCAGAAATTAAGTCTGTTTCCTTGGATCTACGACTGTACACTCACAGTATCCAGCATTTAATTTTACATATAAATGTATATATATGTATTTGCTGTTGTTGTTTTCCATATGAGAGCAGCAGATTTCTCCGATGGTTAAAAAAAAAAAAAAAAAAAAAAAAAAAGAAAAAAAAAATGAAATCTTAAAAAATATAATGTGTTAGCAACTTTCGCAAGTTACAATAATTCAGGTTCCAATTTGTCTAATTTGAAAAAAAAAAAAAAAAAAAAAAAAAAAAAAGTACTAATAAAATAAAATATGCGAAAGAAATATCACGCGGTTCGCGCAGATATTGAAACCTTTTTCAAATCAACTTAACCATTTCGTGATTTAACATTCAACATATAAACTTTGTTTCAAATATTAATAACACAAAACAAATCTGAAGACGATAATTATACCGTATTCTGCAAGAAATATGTTTTTGTGCATTTAACTAGCATATAGTAAAATCGTTATATCCTGTAATATAATAATTTGTTTATTTTATTTTGTTTATTGTAGTCTAAAAATATTTAACTGTACCTACCAGAAATTTTACCCATTGACGTAATATATCTGGATCATATTGAATGTCACTGTACACGAACTACTTCTTCGAATTCCATAAAAAAATTCAACAAGCACCTTCATATGGCATAGATTTAAAATACGAAGTTTGGATGTCCTGCTATTGCTTGGTCTTCAGTTATGCGAAGAAAAATACATAGAGAAACATAGAGACACACATGCGGAGAAAAACACATACCAACCTCTACAAATCTGGTTTTTGAATTCAGGGAAACTGAAAGTAGAAAAAATCAATACTAAAATCTCAATTTCGAAAATTGGACACACACACACACGAAAAAAAAATTGTCTATTATTATAAAAGTAAGAAAAATTAACCCGGTGTAGTCGCGTCATTTTTTATAATGCTTGTTGTCGCCTGTCGGTCTTTTTGCCGCCGCTGTTTAGTGTTGGGAGAAAGGCGAAAGAAAGCCAGTAGAGAAAGATGAAGTGCCTTTAATTCACGCGAAGTTTTTCCCGAAAAACTCTAACCTGTATGAAAAACTGGAAATGGAGAGAAAAATGAATCAACGTTAGTGGTCGCGTCGCGGTCAAATAGACCGATTTGAAAAGTAAACTGTTTGTAACTGCTCAAAAAATAGCAGGAATGACTTGAAAACATACTATGTTAGAGGACATCCACCCAAAAAAGGTCAGGTGCACAGAGTTTCCCCACTTTATTTTTAAGGGGTGATCTGCAGGAGGAATTTACAAGCTATGGGCGGCAAAAAGACCGATATGCGACTATTAACGGGTTAAGAAAGCTTAATAATTGTAGAATTTTTCCCCGTATCTCCGAATACACGGCATTGTTTCTTATGACTGACGGAAGCTTTTTGAACTGTTTTAGTTCAGTCAGCTAGGTGCAGTCAACATTCTGCAGGTTAAGTACGAATACCAAGAGTAATGGCGCTGAGCCATGGGTTGTTATTTTATGCCTTTTTAACATGCTGTTGTATAAGTAGGTTCATTACTGTTTCTTCATAATTTAAGATGCGAAGAATCTTATCATTAGAAGTGATGTCAAGAAGAGAATACCAGTTCTATATTTTAACGTATATTTGATGTTTATTCTGTGTTTGTCCTGTTTAAATCCAATGAATGCCAATATAATAAACTACTTCACTCTTTTTTCAAAACCATACCCTAGACACAAATCTCACATGAATTATTCACTATCTTTTCATAGATGACTGGACTTTCGATTTCAGATGTTTCTCAAATATCTTGACAAATTATCATGAAATTTTAGGCTTCTAGAGAAAATGCCATACATCACATATATTTCAGCAAACGTTTTGCTCCGAAAGGAAAAGATAAACAAAAGTTTTCGGATACACTAGTAAAAAGTAATGCTTGAAATTTTTCCATCTGTAGAATGTCATTATGAGGCTTTTTCTAATTATATTTTTCATTTATATTTGACTGGTACATATATTCATGGCCATATAATTTTTTTTTTTTTTACTTTTTTTATTATAACATACGGGTATTAAACACAATCGAATGCTATTTCTAGAAAACTTGTCCGAATATTTTAGAACCAACATACAGCAATCAGAATATAAAACAATTAAACACCTAATGATATATAAGCATTTCTATTAAATAACATTTTAATTGCGCATGCGCAAGCTTTAAATTTCATTTGCATTATTTATAAGCATTGAGTACATGCACTGAATTACTTATATATATATATATATATATATATATATATATATAAAACTTATACATATTCAAAGGGTTTTCATTGTTAGAATGAATTGAATTTCGGTTCTTCCAATAAAAGTGAAATGATATGGTTTTTATCAATATTTATTTAGAATTAATGAACACTAAATTACAATCGACTAAAAAAATAAAAATAGGGGTAAAACCCCTTATAGATTTACCCCTTTGTTAGAGGAATTGAAATTCAGTCTATTCTATCAACGATAACTTTTTTGAAACTTGACGATATTTCTTTGGAGTCTTCATATAAGTAGCTCAATAAATTATGCATATGAAATTTCGTTAAAGCTTGTGCATGCGTATTTCAAGATTACTTATTAAAAATACTTGTATTTCAATAAGTATTTAATTTTTTAATATTTTGATTGCCACATGTTGTGTTTAACGTAGTATTTCAAGTTTCAAAATCATGTTATAATCAAAAGAGAGTGTTCTTTTTTATTATTATTATTTTGGTTTTGGTTTTAAAGAAACCTTTATATCTCTATGATTATGTGTTCTAGTTTCATGTAAATAAATAATAAAAAAAAAAGATAAAAAAAGAAAAAAACAAGCCTCGTAATCACATGCTACAGCTAGAACGCATTTCAAGTATTACTTTTTATAGGGTAATACGAAACATTTTGTTTCTTCTTAATTTTTTTTTTTTTTTTTTACTGGTCTCCGTTTTGCTTTTGGGACAAACCTTTTGCTGAAATATATGAGGCATAACGTGTCCTTTACATTCTCAAAGTTATAGGATATTTCGCTAACACTTTTACTACATACTTGACAACTCGTATGAAATTGAAAATGCTCGGTCATTTATGGTAAAATGGTATATTCAGATTTTAACTAAAAATTGCACAAATCTTCCATTTTATGTTATAACCATATGCATTTTATAATAACTTTTAAACATTTTATTTGAACAGTTAATATATATTTTTACTTAAAATGATTTTATTTTATTTTATTTTATAAATATCACATAAAGAAAGAACAGAAAAGTAATTCTGTTATAACAATTGACATTGTATAATAATCCTCTCGCTAACAAACTGAGATAAGAGGAGAAATTTTTTTTTTTTTTTTTGCTTATTTCTTCTTCTTCTATTTCATTACTCCTCCTTTCTTATGATACATTATCCGAAAAATATTATTATGGATAAGAATATTAAGTTAGATGATACAATATAAAATATATTAAAAAGATTTAAAAAAAATACTTTTTATCCAAAGAAATAATAAGATAAAACTTTTAAAATGATAGAAACTTACAAATTCAATTAATTCGGATAACGTAGACGGCGACTGATATGGCAATAGGAATTTAAATAATTATAAGATAATATATATATATATATATATATATATATATACCATGTTTTAAATTTTCTGATGAATCATAGAGCTCTTATCGATGTGCATAAAATTTTTAAAGTGATATGACGTCAATTTTTGTGAGATGCATAATTTAACTTTTTATAATTTTTTAATGTTCACTTTTAATTAAATGTATTTATTTTATGTCGAAAGAAAATGAACTCGTAAATTTTTTTGGCAACAATTAAATTATAGCTAATATTTTAATGTCTATTTTAACGTTATTAGGATGTTATTATTTTCATATTTTAATTAATTATAAGAAAACTAATCAAAAATTCGAAAATCGGACTTCGAAGTATTGTGTTGTCACCGGGTTCTGAGGTACTGTGAAAGTTTCAAATGTCTAGCTAGTAGGGAAGTTAGTTAAAATTCGATTGCAAGATTTGTACCGAAAAAACAAACAAACAAACATACATACAAACAAACAAACAAGAATAGAAGTTAATAAAAACATGGTAAAATATGAATAAATTCGATGTACCTACATATAAACGTTAATAATATTTATTCCGTTTATTTTACTTAAAAAAGATAAATAAAATAAAATAAATAAAATAAAATAAAATAAAACACGTGTTTTAATTGAACATTGTAATACCATGGAAGAATTTTTTTCCAAATTTGTGTCATAATTGTATATCGCCAAATAATAATGTATGAGGCGTTTACATTTTCTTTACTTTACCCTCATTTATCCTCTCACCCCACACTTTTTTAATGCCTCGTTTTACTTAATAATAGATTTAGAGACACCTAAAGATTAAGTAATGAGTTTATATTATAACTAAAATCCACCCATTTATTAATAACTTTTTTTTTTTTTTCATTGATTACACCACGTGGTAGGTCGTATTTTAAGTCGAGGGTTGAAACCTAATAATTACTTTCATGTCTATACATCATTTAATAATATCTCAACAAGAAGTTAGTCAACGATTTCCGAAAATATGAAATAACAACGTTACAGTAGAATAGAGAGAAAATGAGTGGGTGAATGTTTATAGAATAAAGTCAATATATGGACGCCCATCTGTATAAAAACGGTGCAGCAATAACATAAATCAGTGCCTAAATTGGAGATCCCACATACATGTTGTATATTGCTAATTTTAAATATAACAAGATTTGTCAGAAAATAATAGTATGTGTTTAAAAAGAAGTTACTTATGATTTTTAAAGAATAATGGTCTAAAAATCTTCAAAAAAGGGCAAGTCTAAGGAAATCATATAAATTGTAAAATATTAAATATGTTTAAACTTGTTGCAGACATATATACATTTTAAACATTCTTTTTTACTTTCTCTTACCCATAAGGTAGAGAAAGTATTGTTTTTGGGTCAAATTTTCGAACGGGAGTTTTTGTTATATTCACATGTTCTGAGGTCCCCTGAATACGAAAATCATGTTTTTAGCAAATGGTCTGTGTGTATGTCTGTGTGTGTGTCTCTGTGTGTGTCTGTCTGTTATCAGAATATCTCAAAAGCAAATTATGGCAGAAAGTTCAAACTTGGTATTCTAACTGTGTATCATATAAGGATGCTACACTAAACTTTTCGTTAAGATCAAGTAAATGGTTCGAGTACAGGGAGGGACGTTCAAAAGTATTAAAATACATTACGTCTATGGGGGAAATTGCAGGTAAGTAGAGTTTAACATCTATAGACTGCACTAAACCAAATGAAACGAATACATATTTTTTGTAATAGAGATAGTGAACAGGGAAAAAAATTGTGTATGTAGGAGCCTCGTTTTCCCCCTTGGGGGGGGGGGGGGAAGTCCCCCCTCGAGGGGAGTAAATTTTCATGATGGGTATCTTTCAAAAGAGCTCGTCAATACCTTTAAAACGAAGGGTTGAACCATCGATCTGCGATAATTTAAAACAAAGTTATAAATTTTTTTTTTCTAATATTGAGAATAAAATGGACTTTTTTTTTTTTTTTTGGATATTTAGTGTTATACTACTTCTCTAATATGGAAATCGTCTGCATTATCATAAAAGACAATTTTTTAAAATAATAACTTTAATAAATTATTTTTTAATAGCCGAATTAAATTCTATATAAATGTAGGTGCATTAATGAAATGGGGGGTTGAGGGGGGCGGTTGCCCCCCTCACACAGAATCAATTATCATATAAAACTCTTCCGAAGCCTAATATGAGTTCAGAAATTTAATACATCAACCTTCAGAAATTAATTTGAATTGTTTAACACAGGTTCACATAACAGTACTCGTAGTCTTACCTATTCATCTGCAACCTGTATTTATAGTTTTAAATTTCAGGGTAAGAGAAAGTCGTGTGAGTGACACACCAGATTATTATTTTTTTTCTGTAAATAAAGCATTTTTTTTCTTTCCCATTTATTATTGAATTGATTTATTTTCGCACAGGTGAAAAAACAAGCCATTTATAACTGAATAAAAAATAAAACAAATAGAGATATGCGAACTTTAAAATGCGCGTATTTTAGAACTTCTTCTAATTTCTTCATAAATAATTTTTATTTAATAAACTATCTTCATTTATTTAACTAAGAAAAACTTAAATTTTATTTCGCATGAGGGAAGATATAAATTGCTTTTTTTCGGTTTCAAAAAAAAAAAAAAATGTAAATAAAAACCGTTTTGCTAAATAAGTAAAATTATTATTATTATTTTTTTTTAAACATTTTGTCCAATTTATTTTTCGAAATTAAGTGCAGCTTATTAATTATAAAAACAGTTTTATTTTGCGCTGACGCAATCGAAATATAAATAATAAAATCTTTTTGTAAAAAAAATAGAACCGACTCCAAATAACGTCACTTTTCCTGAATAGAAACTTCTAGATTTCACAAAATGTGTTGAATGGGTTTTGATGATATACTTGATGATACTCTTCAACTTCCTAATTCACTTTTTTCTCTAGAACCGTTTTCGAGATAGGAACACTAACTCCGCTATTTTCCACAAGGTGGCGCAGCAAGCGGTTTAACCTTGTACTGCATGGCCAGCTATACCTACATACCATTTTTATCACTATAGCTGCAGCCGTTTAGCAGTTAAAAGAGTTGGGACTGATTTTTTTGGGCACCCTGTATTTACTTTAGATCGTAAAGATATTACAATTCGACCTATTTCAGACCAAGACCTTTTCAACAAAACAAAAAGTATCAAAATCGGACCATCCGTTCAGAAGTTATGAGCTAACAAACATAAAAAAAACATACGGTTTGAATTGAGAACCTTCCTTCTTTCTTTGAAGTCGGTTAAAGAAGTAAAGTTATTAAATTATTTCTAAAATGCAGAAGTGTTTGAGTTATTTTAGTGTGATATTTGCCAGTTATTATGTTATGATATTTTTATCTTTTGCATTGTACTTTTTACTTTTCACAACATTGTTTTTTTTTTTGAATTTAATCTTTTTATCTTTTACATATATAAATTTTCCTAATCCTACTAAGTTACTTTAATTGATATACTGGCCTTTTCTCTTTACTTTTCTTAAAGTTGATGCTTTCTTTAAACAAAAACTATTTACTCTTTATGAATTAGATAAACTATCCACTTTTGTTTACACTAGTAAATTGAACTCTGCCTGGATATTTTTTTTTTGTTATCCATACAAATGATAATTCTAATTTCAAATAAAATTTATCATATTATTAAATATTAAAATTCAATAGGTTACAACCCTTTCTTTGTATAAAAGAGATTGCAAAATCAAATAAAGATACACAAAAAAAAAAAACTCGAGTATAAATTTAATTCTAACTTATTATTTTTACAAGTAATTCAATATATCTATGTTTTCTGATGTAGGGCCAAAAGGTTACAGTACAGGTTTTTTCTACTAAATTATCAAACAATCTTAATCATACTGATCTATATCCAAGCAAGTTCATATCCCTACCTTTTACTAAAGAAAGCATCAGCATTTATTATACTTTTGTACGTATAGTGAAATAAAGAAAATTTCGAACTCTTTACTCCTCAGATTGAATATTCAAAACAAATTCAATGAATAATTTTCTTTAATCTTAACTAAAATAAAACCGCGTTGTGTAATTTCAATTTTACCCCAGGTAAAAACACCAGTGATAGCAATGTCCGATTGTTACCTATCTTGAAGGAAACTGAACATGTATGAAATATTTCATTTCTTTAATCTATTTAAGTATTTAGAATATTATTAATAAATATATATCTCTCCTATATATGATCTAGACCTCCTTGTTTTCAGTTCTAATTCAAGTCATTCAATTATCAAAAGGAATCGGGCAGTACTTAAATTAAATAAAAAGAAAAAGAAAATAATGTAAAAATGACTTTATTTCTTCATACATCTGGACCTAAAAAGGAAACTGTTAGCTCAATCCTCCTCTGGAATTGCAAGCAACAAAAATTTACTTTTCATGTGTTATAACCACCTATTATCATAGTCTAAATAATACACATAACTCTTTTCTTTCTTTTTTTTTTTACATTACTATTAGCAGTCAGAACACAATTCCAAATCAGAGGATTGAACCAACTCACTGCCCATGATTCCTGACCATTTTTGTGTTTAAAACTCACATAAATTTTACTTGCTAACTCGGTTATTTAATCTTGTTAGGTACTCATTACGAATTACCCTTAATATATTAAAGTTTTACTATAGACTAATTAAAGCATCTATAACCTGCTCAATAACTAAATGAATACCCATCCGTTTAATTATTCATAAAACATACTCCTAAATAATCAGGGGACACTGCTATCGCTGTTATGAATAAAAACAAATATTTATAATATAATTGTTCTACCTTAAAATTTACTTTAAATAATTATAGGATCTCATCATATTCATAAATAAAATAATACAGAAAAATAATTATATCAATAAAATTTATTACGCTTTTCCAAGAAATAAACTCTTATTTAATGACAAATAATACCAGCAAGAGTAGTTGATCTTTAGAAAAATTTTATTACATAATTTTTCATAAAATAATTTTTTCTTTATATATATATACGTAAACACTTTTTAATAAATCAAATGTCCCTGGATATGCACATAATCAGTTATATTATTATTTCAGACACAAAATATATATATATAAATATAATTCTAAGAAATATATCAAAACTTACACTTATGGAAGGTTAAAGATTCCTCCAGACGTGGTGACACTGTCCGCCGCAGGGGCTTGGTTAGGGCCGTCAAAAAAAAACTAATTCAGAGGCGGATCTTCTCGCCGTAGAGCCGTCAAAAACTAATTCATATGCGGATCCTCTGGCCGATTATTTTTTCTATGAGCATCCAAGGATGACTAGGACCAGTCCATGGCTTTTCAGCGGTTTTTTTGAAACAACCGACTCGCAGACTCTTAACGTCTAGCATTTGTGATCGAGGCCGTTGCCTATAAAGTTATTCCGTGCCTCCCAGGTCTCCCCTCCAAAAGACGATCGGAGCTTCGTAGACCTGGGTGCTAGGCACTAATTAGGCCTCTTAAATATAATAAGTCTAATCTTGATGGTGCAAAGCTTGCCTTATTTTTAGTACCCAGCATGGTTTAATTCTCTGGACTTATACCGAATTCACACTGAAACATAGAAGCATCCGTGCAGTGGACCTATTATAGCTGCGGGTCGGAGAAACGGAATAGTGTCTTTAGCGGCGTAGCATCGAGAGAGCTCCACGGCTACGAAGATTTCTAGGCCTAATATAGGACCTTCGGGAGAAGTACGAAGGGGCGACCATGCTGCTCGAACACTCAAAACCTTCTGCTTATTCTGGGGAGCCCGCGAGCTCCCCTTCCTTTTATGAGCGGCTGTTTTACATGTCGTGGTACATCGCTGTCCTAACATCGAATAATAAAAATTTTTTTTTTCAAAAAAGGCGACGAGCATTAGAGCTAGTGTTGCCATCCGGGATTTCTAAATTATTCATTACCCAATGAAAATCCATTCCCTCAAAACAACCACACCTAGTCGTGATTCCCCCACGCGGTGATAGGACACTTCGCCTCAAGGAGGGACATTTCTCACCCCTATGTAATGAAGTAAAAAAAATAAAAATTTCCCGCCTGATGCCCTGTTTGTGAAACAAAAACATCTGGGATTTTTTTCGTCAACTCACAAAATTCCAGAATTAAACTCTGAACTCTCCTGACACTATTCGCGAATTTATGTAATCCCAAGATCCCCTTAAATTCTCAAATTACGTACCACTTCCGCCATTTTTACTAGCAAGATAGCATTTTTGAGTTTCCAAAAACAAGAATTTCTGCGAACGAGGTACTAACCCCACACGAACAAATTCCTACAGCTCCCTAGCGCTTGTTTTTTTCCCAGAAAATGGAAATTTCTGCAACACTGTTGTCAACACCATATGTGGATAACGGTCATTCCATTCCAACCGCCTATCTTGTTTTCGTAAATGAGCTAAGAAAATTCTTAAGTGCAATTACACACAATTTTTGAAATAAAAAAAAACGAAAAATATATATAAAAGTTTTTAAATAAAATTAAACCGTTCGTGTAACGTTTAAAAAATTATAGAAACATATAGTTTTTGTAAAATTGGTAAATAAAAAAAAATTTTGTTTTCTGACATTTAAAAAAATTATAAAAAGGTATAGTTTTGTGGAATTGATAAATTAAAAAAAAATTTAGTTTCCTGTCCTAAGGGTTTAAAAATATAGTTTTGTAAAAGTATACAAGTTTTGAATAAAATGAAACAGTTCTGGTAAAACTTAAAATATTAAAATTTAAAAAAAAATTTGTTTTTGTAGAAATTCAAAATTCGCCATAACATTTCACCCTCCCTTTTATGCAAAAAAAAAAAAATAATTTTTTTTTTTTTTTTTTTTTTTTTTGTATTTTTTTTTTTTTTTTTTATTGCAAGAGTTTAAAATGATTTTTTCTTGAAGAAAAGATAATGTTAAAGTGTCCCAGGCGAACGTATAAATCAAACAACGATCCATAAATTTCCCAGAACCACCAAACACACACCTTACCAGAAATCCCAAATCAGGCCTTTTATCTGAGATTTCTGTCCTACTCCAAAAAAAACTAAGTTCCCGAAATTAAAATTGTACCAATTAAACTAAGTTCTTTTAATTAATACCTTGCTCAAATAATATTAAAATTAGTCTTTGTGTAATACATATAAGGTAATAATGTAATCGGTGTGTATAAGGAATGAAAACAGCAAACGGGAGTCCTCGCTACCAAAACCGTAGCTAATGTAAACAAACTCGTTGCTACGAGCCGGACTGTTTACAATCAACAGCTGATCTGTTCTCTCTTAGCGCTTAACAGCAGACAATATTTTTCTACTCCTTCCGTCGCTCCACCTTACCCATCAATCCATTCGCAAAGAACCGTAAGAGGTTTTTTTTTCTCCGACTTAAGCTAACGGCAGTCAACCATTCAATCCGAAGAACCGAAATATTTCTCCTTCCTGTCTCGACTTTTCCCCAACCAACCAATCTTATCGACGCGGTTATGTAAATATTTACGAAAAAGCTAAATTACTCGCTAAACCTCAAAGCGGACTTGACATTTTTAGGATTGAAATTTTCCTAGTCAATAAGGTTTTGTAATCTATCGGACTGGGCCACACGTCCGGAAGAATCCTTTTACACACTAGATTTTACATAGAAACAAAATAATAATTGAATATATAGACATTGTTACACAGAAGATAATATATATATATATAAATAATAAATATAAATACCGAGTTGTGATGATACATTGATGTTTGTCTGACCACCGGTGGTCAATGGTAAATAAAGTAAAACAAACAAAAAAAAACACATATATATAGAAAATAATGAAGTGTGAACACAAAAAGGTATGTATATACAAAAATAAATATGCAAAATGTCCAAGTGTTTTTTCTACCCATTGTGCATAATTAAACACAAAATCTTCTTAAATTATCATGTACGGTTGAATAACCTCTCCTTGTAATGGGATTACATCCAGAAAACCAATATAACAAGGAAAGTCCATTGTATATACGATAAAAAAAAACAGTTAGAGGCAAGAATTTTTTTTTTCTCTCATTCTCTCTTTCTCACTCTAACTGAGTGTGGACAAGTAAATATGTCCATTTTAACATTTTTCGGCACTTTACATTTATAATCATGTAGTTCCTGCATTATACTGCAGTGCAAAAAAAAAAATTTTTTTTTTTGAAATCTACATAGTATAAACACTGGCTCAAACATGACAGGTTTGCAATAAAAATGCTTACATTTTTCCTAATACACTCCATCGAAAACTGCTAAGTTTTTTTTTTTTTTTTCGCATCCAAAGAATACAATAAACAGTATCATAATTTGCTCTAACTCAGCTTTTTGCTATCCTGACAAAACCAAAACCAATAAAATAAAAAGTTTTTCCTACAATTTTTTTCAAGTATAAAAAATGCGAGAAAAGTAAAAATGACAGTTTCCTTCAAAACTGGCATTAAAAAAAAATACTAATATAAGAATTGAGTGTTTACTTATACTAACACATAACATATCAAAATAAAGGTTATCAAAAAAAATAAATTATTTACAAAAATTTTTGTATACCAAATTCACTTTCGCTTTCTAAGTGAGTATTGGTGTGTGGGGATTTTTGACGCAGTTTTTAAATTAACTCTAGACCTTTTCACTTTTGACTGGCCTGGCATATGCGAGAAATCTAGTTCGGCTTGACTGACAGTAGGAGAGACCGACCTTTCCTTAATCTCTTGGGAGGGTAAAGGATATAAGGGATTTGAACCCGGCACTTCCTCATTTTCCGCTTCACTAACTGTAGGCGAGAAATCTAAAGGGTCAAACACTAGAGAAGGTAGAGTATGGCTGGGAATCGAACCTGTCACCTGCTCATCCAGAGTCCTATGAGGGGAATTTAACTCGAAAACCGTATCAAACCCTGGCTGATCCTGAGAAGTGTGAATACTCTGCGAATCACTTTCTGGTGAACCAACACAATTTAAGAGAAATCGTTTTCTCCTCTTTTCTTTTCTCGCTAACCTATACTTTTCCCAAATATCCTCCACTACAGGGAGTAGGTCTCCATTAACTTGTACCTGTGGTGTTGTAATGTTTTCTGTCAGTTCATTCTCTATACTATCTAAGACAGGGAATATGGGTTTAATTTCCATTTTCGATAATCTGTCAACATGCACAATTTGAACATTGTTTGGATTTTTCACTTCCTGTATCTCAAAATTTACAAAACCTAGTTTTCTAATAACACGAAAAGGACCTGAGTTCTTCTTGTTAAATTTTTTACAAAGGCCTGGTTTAATTGCTGGAGTATACAGCATCACCAGATCTCCTACCTTTAAATGTTTATCAACAGCAAACTTTTTCCTATAACTTTCTTGTCTTTCAGCAGATTTTTCTAATAATTGTTTGGTTTGTAAGAATGTATGTTTTAGAGAGGGAATTAGTTGCTCACAGTATGTAGGGCAGTCGTTATAATTAATAGGCTCTTTTTGACAGAAAATATTATAAGGAAGTTGAATATCTCTGCCGTATGTAACAAAAAAGGGTGTTTCATTAATTGTGGAATGTATACCTGACCTCATAGCTAAAAGTACAAATTTTAATTTATCATCCCAGTCATTGTGATTATTATTTACTAAGTGGGCGAGTGCATTATTCATAGTTGCATGCTGGCGTTCAATTTTCGCATTGCACTGGGGATGATAACTGGAAGTGTGTCTGTGATTAATTTGTAATTTACTGTATACCTGTGATATTGCTTCGCTCATGTAATTTTTACCTTTATCCGTAATAATTTTTGTGGGTGCCCCATGTCTTGAGATAAAGTCTATCAAAGTTTCTGCTAAGGTATCAGAGGTGATGTTTTGTACTGCATAAGCTTCTGGCCATTTACTAAAACTGTCAACATAACTTACAATATATTTATTTCCCTTCTCAGTAATGGGATAAGGACCACAGATATCTGAGTGTATGGTATCAAACGGTTTATTTGGAATTTCTAATCTCTGGAGCTCTGCTAATTTTTTAGGTTTGTGTGCCCTAAACTCTAAGCAAGATTGACAGGAAGCCACTAGCCTTTTAACGTCTGAATACATCCCTTTCCAGAAATAATTATTTTTTATCCTAAAAAATGTTTTGTAAAAACCCGCATGACATGCTACTGGAGACTCGTGAGTCATACGAAAAACTTTTGGCACAAGAGCTTTAGGCAAAACTATTCTCTCACCTTTTTCCTTTTTGTGAATTGGGTTAATTTTTTCGCATACAATAACTTCCTTATTTACTGAAAATTTATAATTTTTTGGAGCAATAGGTAAGCCTTTACACAATCTAGCACTAACATATTTACAAAAATTATCTTGGCTTTGAGCTCGCCTGATTTCCTCTAAAAACTCTACATTACTTAAGGTGTGAATTTCTTGATTGACATTTTCCAGTACATTACAGTCTATGGTAGGATTATCCTCAACTTGTAAATCATGATCTATAAACCTTGACAAGAAGTCCGCTACGGAGTTACATTTTCCCTTTATATACTTGGCGACAAATTCAAATTCGCTTAAAGCACATAACCATCTAGCAATTCGAGAGGTGGGGTCCCTAAGTTTCAATGCATAAGTAAGAGCTGCGTGGTCAGTGTAAATAATGAATTTTCGATGGAAAATGTAACATTTGAAATACTGAGTTGCCCAAACCAGAGCCAAGAGTTCTCTCTCAGTAGCCGAATATTTTCTCTCAACCTCTTTTAATTTTCTACTAGCAAATGCTACAGGGTGTGGAAAACCTGAGTTGTCATACTGACATAAAACCGCCCCCATGGCCTCTGCTGAACTGTCTGTATACAAAATAAAATCTTTTTTCATGTCGGGAAGTAACAAAGAAGGAATTTTAGCAATTTCATTTTTCATATCTAAAAATTCTCGTTCAGCTTTGTCTGTCCATTGAAATTTTGTCTTTTCTTTTGTCAAATTAGTTAAGTTTATTGTTCTTTTCGAATAATCACTTATATGCCTTCTGTAAAATCCCACAGATCCCAGAAAAGATCTAACTTGTTTTCTGTTTACTGGACGCTTAATTTTACTGATCACCTCAACATTTTTGTCTGCAGGAAAAATTTCACCATCTTTAATGTTAAAACCAAGAAATGTTATTTGAGATTTAAAAAAATGACATTTAGAGGGCTTTAAACGTAAATTATGGGTTCTTAACCTATCAAAAACTAAATTTAATTTTTCAAAATGGGATTTTATGTCTTTAGAAGCTATGCAGATGTCATCTATATAAATTAGAATGTTTAGATGTTGTAAGTCACTTAGAATAAAATTCATTAATCTTTGGAAAGCTGCGGGGGAGGATTTTAAACCGAATGGACTTCTGGTCCATTGCAATAGCTTATCGTGCGTCACAATTGCTGTAATATGCTGCTGGTTTTCAGGTATCTTTTGCTGAAAAAATCCACTAGTAAGGTCTAAAGTGGAAAAATATTTGGCGCCTGCCAAAGAGTCTATAGTTTCAGAGATATTAGGGATAGGGTAATTGTCACTAACTATTTTATTATTTAATTTTCTGAAATCACATAGTAGCCTAAATGAACCGTCCGCCTTCTTAACTAAAATAATGGGGGATGCATATGGGGAATTAGATGGCACAAGAATTTTTGCTTCGATGAGAGTATTTATTTGTTTATTCATCTCCTCTCTTAAGTTGTAGGGAACTCTATAGGGAGAACTCCTAACAGGGGTGTCATCACTTAAATTTATGTTGTGCATAACAGTGTCACACCCTGGTAAATCAAGTACTGAGGCAGCAAAAACATCAGAGTTCTTTTGTAAAAATTTCTGTACCTCCTCTTTTAAATTTTCATCTAAGTGATCTAATTTAAACTCTGTGTCCCATTGCAAATTTATATTTTCCAATGCTCCAATTTCTGTCACTTCCCCAAAGTTTACTTGGGGCTTTGGCTCTTCCTCCCTAATTTCCTCTAAGTATCCAAGTTGACAATTTTTATTTAACTGAAAAGGCTGTTCTGTTAAATTTAAAACCTTTACATACAACTTATCCGGGTTATTTAAGCAAACTGTATGACTAATGACAATGGAATCAGAGATAAATTTATGAGGGTAAATAAACACATTTTTGGAATTAGAATTGTTCATGTTTCTTACTTTTACCGGTATTACTGATTCTGAGAGAGAAGGAATAATTTTTTTTGTTTTTGCATATATGGGGATAGGGTTGAGCATTGCAGTGCCAAAATTAACAGACTGGTCTTGTTGAGACCCAAACAAAATTTCAAAATTATCTCCAGTAAGTGTTTTGTTTTTGAAATCTACTTTAACATTGTATTTATTAAGCCAAGGTATCCCTAAAATAACTTGAAAACTTGGAGATAGACATCCTTCACATATAGCAAAAATGTCAGAAAATTCAGTTTTTCCTAATTTAAACTGTAGCTCTGCCTTATTTTTTAAAGAAACTTCACCGCCTAAAAGTGTTCTGAGACTTGTTGAACAAGTCTGTTTACCTATTCCCCTAATTTTTCTTACAATATTACTGGCTATCAAATTGCAGGAACACCCAGAATCAATTAACACATTATGATGTTCACCTTTATAAAAAAATGATAATATACGCAGTTCATTTACAAAAGATTTGTTCCAACCTGAATAGAAATATTCCGTATTTTGAGGTATGTGTCTTGAAGTTGCAGGATCCCAAGCCGCTACCTCTCTAGGTGAGATCCTTTTTAGTTTAAAGGTTTGTTTTCATGGTGGGCACTATTTGGCAATCTTTCAGTGCCTACCTGAGCACCTCCCCTACCCTGGGAACGATATCCGCTTCTGAAAGTATAATTTTGAGAATTTTGGGCTGAGTTCCTACTCTGTTGAACATCTTTCTGTCTCTTTAAACATTCGCTCTTGTAGTGCCCGACTTTACCACAATAATAGCACACAATGTCTTTTTTAGATTTCGGAGATGGTCGCTCATCTCTCCTATTCTCGAGGCTTTGGACTTTTGAGGAAAGCTGCGAAACTTGTACTGATAAATCAGCAATAAGATTCGCTAGTGTCTGGTGGGGAGTTGTTGACCTATCCTGGGTCGCTACTTGGGCCGCGCAGGCCAACTCAGCCCCATATCCGCTTGAGCTAGAAACTTGTTGGGGGCTAACCGAGAGAAAAGCTTCCTCTTCTGCGAGCGCAATGCGTTCGACTTCTTCAACCGTAGTAGGGGACCTAGCTATCACTCCTTTTCTTATTTCTGGCCTAAGGTTCTTCAGTAAAAGAGCAAGAAGCCACTCTCTTTCGGTTTGCGCTAAATTTTCGAGGGGGATTTTCTGCGCCTCTAGAGCCCTTCTAGCCCTAACTTTTGCCTTAGCCATAAAATCTGCCACCGACATGTCGGGTAACTGTACAAAGGACCAAAAATCGTGTATCATTTTGTGCAAATCCTCCTTTGCCCCGAACCTATCTCTCAATAATTTTTCTAAATCGCCGAAATCTTTAACATGCATCTTGTGGTCCCTGTACAGCTGTTGTGCTGCCCCTGCCAAGCGCTGAGTAGCAGCGAAGAAAAGCTCTTCCTGTTTCCATCCTAGGAAACGAGCAAACTCGTGAAATTTCGAAAAGAATTCATTAACTGAGAATGTGGGGTCCCTTCCTGTAAAAACCGGAATTAAAGAAAGGTTATCTAAGAGGAGCGCTCTTCTTTGACTCTGCGCATTTTCCACCCCCACTGTCAGGGCTGCACTCGAATTCTGACTTTTAGCGACTAGTGAATCATTCTGAAGTCCACTACCTTCTAGGCCAGGCTCTACCGGAGTTCCTTTATGATTGTCACCTGTCATTTTTGTAATTAAACTGTTTAATCTAATTACCTTCAAGTTATCAAAACAAAAAAATCTTTACCCCCTTTTTTTTTTTTGAAATAACAAGTCTAGAAACTTTAAAAAATACACATATATAGAATATAGAAACATTGTTTAGTAAAAGTTTAGCATTTAGACAGTACTCTGAATACAAATTATCAAATCGTGTTTTCTTTTCTTTTGTAAAATTTTAAATATAAATAGACTGGGAAAAATATTTTGTTATCATTAATTTTGAATCAAATTATATCTATCCATATAGGGGGCTAAGTAAATAAATAAAAAAAATATATATATATACCGAGAGAGAGAGAAAAAGAAAAATATATCCTTTCCTTGAGGGGAAACTTTTTCAAATGCAAGAAGAGGGCCATACCAAAATTTAGTATATTATTTTAATACATTCTACTGTTTTATATCACACTCAGTTTTGAGATATAAATATACTTCTATGCAAAAAAAATTCATAAAAGCACAAAACACAATAATAAAAAAAATTTTATACATATGAAAACAATTTCAAAGAATAAAACAATGAAGGATGTTATTTTACCGCACGACGATTTATATATATTTCTTATACCCTGATATATTTAAATATATATTTTTCTCTTTTATATTCCCCTATTTGAGAAAAAAAAAAATTTTTTTTATTTTTTTATTTATTTTTTTTATTTATTTTTTTTTTATAAGGAGTCTAGAAAATTTTAAAAATTAAGTATAGTAATAAAGATAATTTTTGTATAAGTTTAGTATTTAAACCGGACAGTTTTTGAATAAATAAAATAAAAAAAATATCAAAACTTTTTTTTTTTTTTTTAAGGATAACTAAGTTATACTAGAATACACACTTCCTAGAAATAATAAAATCATTAATATCAAATTACAGTTAACCAATAAGGGAATACAAATCTTTTACAAAAGAAATAGCATACTCCAAATCAACACCATTAAGCAATAGCATACTCCAAATCAACACCATTAGGTATCAACAAAAAAAAGAATCTTTTCTATAAAAATATCAACCTGGCGCCAACAATATTCTAGTAACTAAATTTATTAATAACTCTTTCCGCAATAACCCAGGTTCGAATCCTGGTCACGGCACCATTTATTATATTGTGATATTTGCCAGTTATTATGTTATGATATTTTTATCTTTTGCATTGTACTTTTTACTTTTCACAACATTGTTTTTTTTTTTGAATTTAATCTTTTTATCTTTTACATATATAAATTTTCCTAATCCTACTAAGTTACTTTAATTGATATACTGGCCTTTTCTCTTTACTTTTCTTAAAGTTGATGCTTTCTTTAAACAAAAACTATTTACTCTTTATGAATTAGATAAACTATCCACTTTTGTTTACACTAGTAAATTGAACTCTGCCTGGATATTTTTTTTTGTTATCCATACAAATGATAATTCTAATTTCAAATAAAATTTATCATATTATTAAATATTAAAATTCAATAGGTTACAACCCTTTCTTTGTATAAAAGAGATTGCAAAATCAAATAAAGATACACAAAAAAAAACTCGAGTATAAATTTAATTCTAACTTATTATTTTTACAAGTAATTCAATATATCTATGTTTTCTGATGTAGGGCCAAAAGGTTACAGTACAGGTTTTTTCTACTAAATTATCAAACAATCTTAATCATACTGATCTATATCCAAGCAAGTTCATATCCCTACCTTTTACTAAAGAAAGCATCAGCATTTATTATACTTTTGTACGTATAGTGAAATAAAGAAAATTTCGAACTCTTTACTCCTCAGATTGAATATTCAAAACAAATTCAATGAATAATTTTCTTTAATCTTAACTAAAATAAAACCGCGTTGTGTAATTTCAATTTTACCCCAGGTAAAAACACCAGTGATAGCAATGTCCGATTGTTACCTATCTTGAAGGAAACTGAACATGTATGAAATATTTCATTTCTTTAATCTATTTAAGTATTTAGAATATTATTAATAAATATATATCTCTCCTATATATGATCTAGACCTCCTTGTTTTCAGTTCTAATTCAAGTCATTCAATTATCAAAAGGAATCGGGCAGTACTTAAATTAAATAAAAATAAAAAGAAAATAATGTAAAAATGACTTTATTTCTTCATACATCTGGACCTAAAAAGGAAACTGTTAGCTCAATCCTCCTCTGGAATTGCAAGCAACAAAAATTTACTTTTCATGTGTTATAACCACCTATTATCATAGTCTAAATAATACACATAACTCTTTTCTTTCTTTTTTTTTTTACATTACTATTAGCAGTCAGAACACAATTCCAAATCAGAGGATTGAACCAACTCACTGCCCATGATTCCTGACCATTTTTGTGTTTAAAACTCACATAAATTTTACTTGCTAACTCGGTTATTTAATCTTGTTAGGTACTCATTACGAATTACCCTTAATATATTAAAGTTTTACTATAGACTAATTAAAGCATCTATAACCTGCTCAATAACTAAATGAATACCCATCCGTTTAATTATTCATAAAACATACTCCTAAATAATCAGGGGACACTGCTATCGCTGTTATGAATAAAAACAAATATTTATAATATAATTGTTCTACCTTAAAATTTACTTTAAATAATTATAGGATCTCATCATATTCATAAATAAAATAATACAGAAAAATAATTATATCAATAAAATTTATTACGCTTTTCCAAGAAATAAACTCTTATTTAATGACAAATAATACCAGCAAGAGTAGTTGATCTTTAGAAAAATTTTATTACATAATTTTTCATAAAATAATTTTTTCTTTATATATATATACGTAAACACTTTTTAATAAATCAAATGTCCCTGGATATGCACATAATCAGTTATATTATTATTTCAGACACAAAAAATATATATATAAATATAATTCTAAGAAATATATCAAAACTTACACTTATGGAAGGTTAAAGATTCCTCCAGACGTGGTGACACTGTCCGCCGCAGGGGCTTGGTTAGGGCCGTCAAAAAAAAACTAATTCAGAGGCGGATCTTCTCGCCGTAGAGCCGTCAAAAACTAATTCATATGCGGATCCTCTGGCCGATTATTTTTTCTACGAGCATCCAAGGATGACTAGGACCAGTCCATGGCTTTTCAGCGGTTTTTTTGAAACAACCGACTCGCAGACTCTTAACGTCTAGCATTTGTGATCGAGGCCGTTGCCTATAAAGTTATTCCGTGCCTCCCAGGTCTCCCCTCCAAAAGACGATCGGAGCTTCGTAGACCTGGGTGCTAGGCACTAATTAGGCCTCTTAAATATAATAAGTCTAATCTTGATGGTGCAAAGCTTGCCTTATTTTTAGTACCCAGCATGGTTTAATTCTCTGGACTTATACCGAATTCACACTGAAACATAGAAGCATCCGTGCAGTGGACCTATTATAGCTGCGGGTCGGAGAAACGGAATAGTGTCTTTAGCGGCGTAGCATCGAGAGAGCTCCACGGCTACGAAGATTTCTAGGCCTAATATAGGACCTTCGGGAGAAGTACGAAGGGGCGACCATGCTGCTCGAACACTCAAAACCTTCTGCTTATTCTGGGGAGCCCGCGAGCTCCCCTTCCTTTTATGAGCGGCTGTTTTACATGTCGTGGTACATCGCTGTCCTAACATCGAATAATAAAAATTTTTTTTTTCAAAAAAGGCGACGAGCATTAGAGCTAGTGTTGCCATCCGGGATTTCTAAATTATTCATTACCCAATGAAAATCCATTCCCTCAAAACAACCACACCTAGTCGTGATTCCCCCACGCGGTGATAGGACACTTCGCCTCAAGGAGGGACATTTCTCACCCCTATGTAATGAAGTAAAAAAAATAAAAATTTCCCGCCTGATGCCCTGTTTGTGAAACAAAAACATCTGGGATTTTTTTCGTCAACTCACAAAATTCCAGAATTAAACTCTGAACTCTCCTGACACTATTCGCGAATTTATGTAATCCCAAGATCCCCTTAAATTCTCAAATTACGTACCACTTCCACCATTTTTACTAGCAAGATAGCATTTTTGAGTTTCCAAAAACAAGAATTTCTGCGAACGAGGTACTAACCCCACACGAACAAATTCCTACAGCTCCCTAGCGCTTGTTTTTTTCCCAGAAAATGGAAATTTCTGCAACACTGTTGTCAACACCATATGTGGATAACGGTCATTCCATTCCAACCGCCTATCTTGTTTTCGTAAATGAGCTAAGAAAATTCTTAAGTGCAATTACACACAATTTTTGAAATAAAAAAAAACGAAAAATATATATAAAAGTTTTTAAATAAAATTAAACCGTTCGTGTAACGTTTAAAAAATTATAGAAACATATAGTTTTTGTAAAATTGGTAAATAAAAAAAAATTTTGTTTTCTGACATTTAAAAAAATTATAAAAAGGTATAGTTTTGTGGAATTGATAAATTAAAAAAAAATTTAGTTTCCTGTCCTAAGGGTTTAAAAATATAGTTTTGTAAAAGTATACAAGTTTTGAATAAAATGAAACAGTTCTGGTAAAACTTAAAATATTAAAATTTAAAAAAAAAATTTGTTTTTGTAGAAATTCAAAATTCGACATAACATTTCACCCATTTTTGTAGAAATTCAAAATTCGCCATAACATTAGTAAACACCTTGTTTTAAATTAAAATAAATTGTTGAGATAATTTATTTAGAATTAAAAATGTAAAAAAAAATAAAAATAAATAAATAAATAAGAAAAAAAGAAAAAGAAAAATCTGTTTTTCTCTAATATTTATGAATTTATTTATAAAAGTAGGTTTCATTTTTATTAAGTTAAATAAATAATATTTCAGATATTTTTATAGGAAAAAATATTTTTTTGGATTTTTGGAAAGAATATCTTTTAAATATATATATATATATATATATATATATATATATATATACATATACATAACAAGATTCTAGAAATATATAAATAAGTAAGAACATCACATATTATTTTAATTAAAATGTTGACTCTAAAATATAGGAATACGGAAAAGAATTAATATATATATAACGGGTGTAGAGAATAAAATAGACTATTACTATTTGTATGTATGCATGGAAATTTTATATTATATATAGACATATACGTTTTTTATAGATTCCCAATTACATTGGTAAAATCTGTGCTACAACTCTAAAGCAAAAATTACTTTGCAACTACAGGATAGTATGAAGAGCAAAGAAGTACAAAAATTGGTTCTTTCCAAGTTTAAAAGTGGTGAATCCAGAAGCAAAATATTTCGTCATTTGAAAGGTGTTTTAAGTTGTGCCACTGTTTTTAAGTGGTGTAATATGATTAGAAAGAGTGACAATATTAAAACATCTCAACCTCCAGACTGTCCACGCATTGTCCGAACCAAAAATCTGATTCAGAAAGTGAAGAGTCACTTGACACGTAAGAAGAGCTTCTCCATAAGGAAACTTGCTGGGGAACTGAAAGTATCAAAACCATCTGTACAGCGAATATTCAAAACTGACATTGGATTAAGACCTTACAAAAAACGAATATAACCTAAACTCATAGAAACCCAAAAGCAGAAAAGAATCAAATTCGCTAATTGGGTGCGACACAATTTCAGAAAAGGTTAGACTAAGAAAATCATTTTTTCTGATGAAAAAAAGATTTAAATCCACTGGATTACTCGATTTAAGATGAATTTGTACAGCAGATGAACTGGAATAAAAATAAAATGTTAAAAAATACTGATTTCAGAACTAAAACGAGCTGTAAAGAGAATAAGAAAGGACGTAATAATGGAAAGTTGTCTCAGTTGGACCAGACGCTTACATCGAATGGCAAATAGCAACAGGGATTATTTACATAAATTAATATGTTGTATTTTGTTTAGTATTCTATCTATATTGTTTATGTGTAAAACTAAGTTGGGTTTCACTTAAATAAATTTAGTTATACACCAATTTATATCAGTCTATTTCATTCTGGTACACCCGTTATAATTAATAAAAGGATTTTATATTAAGAATGATTTATTATTATTATTATTATTATTATTTAACGTTGTCTAGCATAAATTCAACTCCTAAACACTACTTCGTGACTTTATGAGAAAGAGAAAATAATCATCATTTTTAAACAAATTCTTTCGATGTGGAGTAATTTACTAAAACTATTTCATCAAGTGAATCAAGAGTAAAAGATTCTATTTGCTTGGTATTGAGTAGCCCTGTAAATTGTCTATAAATTATATACGTCCTCACAGTGCACTTAAATTTAACACAGTGGCAGAAGTGAATGGCATGCATTTCGATGAATTCCTAGATATAACACTTATAAATCACAAAGTTTTTGTAAACGCATAGTGAATGCTTCTCGTACAATATCTAAAATAAACACCCGTTTGTAATAATATGTTTTTTTTTTTGTTTTTTTGTTTTTGTTTAGTGCAGTCTAAAGGTATTAAACTGTGCAAGAAAGAAGTTTTATTCAAAGACATAACACATTTAAATACTTTTGAATGTCCCTGTACAGTACACCTATTATTTGTCTGATTTCAACAAAACATTTCAAGTGCACTGGATCTCCTAATTATAAGGGAACCATTTTATCTACTTTAACTGAAAACTGGAAAATATTATTAAAATAAATATAGTTTTATTAATTTGAATTACATTAACAGACGATATTAATAGAGTTTTATCAAGAAAAACTTGAAAATACAACTGAAAAGTGTTTTTTTTTCACAGATTCGAAATTATAAGGACAGCTCCATTGCTTATATACCGGGTGATCCAAAAGTCAGGACAAACTTTAAAAATGAATAATTCGAAAACGAATCAAGATACAAAGATACGGTTTGCACCAAACGGATGGAAAAGAAGCCGGGTTTTGTGTGGCAACGAAAAAAAAAATATTTCTGTTGGCGACCAACAGATGGCGCTGTCGGATTTCAGATGTAGGATTATGCAAAGCAATAAACGATATAAAAGGGAGCAACTGCGGCAGGTAATGGTTTTTCGAAGCTTACATGCATTGAAATATCGCATTCTCAGTCGCTACTTTAATCACGCATGGCCTCCAAGATCTCCCGATCTGACACCCTGTGACTTTTTGCTGTGGGGATTTTGAAGTCAAAAGTGTACCGCGACCAACCGGAATCACTAGCAGCACTGAAAGATGACATCCGCCAAAATGTGTCTGCCATAACGCAAGAAATGCTACTAAATCCTGTGAACGGTGTGGTGGATCGTCTCACCGCTGTACTTCTGAATGATGGACAGCACATTGAGCAGTTATTGTAGTAGTACTAATTAACTGTAATTAAGCTGACTTGTAAGTTATCAACACTTTTTTCATTTGTAAATCATCTTTTGGTGAAATAAAAACACTATAGCGCCATCTGTTGGTCCCCAACAGAACTAATTTTTTTTTCGTTGCCACACAAAACCCGGTTTCTTTTTCATCCGTTTGGTGAAAACCGTATCTTTTTATCTTGATTCGTTTTCGAATTATTCATTTTAAAAGTTTGTCCTGACTTTTGGATCACCCGGTATATTACAGCATTACAATGGAATTTCTTCTTTTTCTTTATTTATTTCGTTTTTTTTTTTTTTCACAAAATCTAATTTTTTTTTTTTTTTTTTTTCTGTAGCTATACAAAGTTTGTCTAATGTAACAACGAGCGAATATTTTTCAGGATGCTATACGAACAAATCATTGTTAAATAGCACAAAAGATATCCTGAAACGAAATCATGTGACGACGTACGATTCTATAACTAGGTATTTCAGTAAATCTAGATTAAAGACTAATTTAAATTCCACAAAATCTACACAATTTTGAACTTCCTAAACATTCGTTTATTCTATTAAGCATTACAAAAAAAAAAAAAAAAATCATTTGAAATCAAAATTTAATATTTCATTTTCAATATGTTAAAAAATAAAAACGTACGGTTCCTTTAAGTCTTACAATAGATCCGAATAAAAAATTATTTTAACTGTCATTAAATTTATGGCCCTGGATTATTTATATCTAAATTCCTTTATAATTCCTTCAAGCATAAAAAATATTAACAAATAAATATTAAAACTATTTTTCCTCCTTTTTGCCAATTTAATAAGTTTTATTATTTTTTTTCCCCAAACATTTTTATCATTAAAGAATATGTGCATGCATATGACACATGATTTAACGTTAAAAGATATTTGTCATTTGCCGTAGGAAAAACTTCATTTGTTATTTTCGTTTATCGCTAAAATAATTAGACGACGTTGTTAAAAAGGAGAAAAAGAGAGTTAGATAAAAGAAGTTGTTGATAGTAACGAAACTGAATAAAATTGTATTATCGTATCTTTTATATTTGCTTAGCGTTATAAAGCAAGAGTCAGTCAATTAAAATTTTCCTTATCTTACTTTTTTATTTATTTTTCCTAAGCAATCTATACTAATTTAAATTTCATCAGCAATTCATATTTAGAAAACTGAATGGAGAGAACGAAAGAGAAAATAAAACAAAATTATTTTGACCAAATGAAACATCTATCTATTATACAGATAAGCTTTCTTATTTTATTTTAAAGTTATTTTTAACCGATAATCTTTCTGGTATAAATACTTTCCAGTATTTAAAATAAGACAGCGGATATTTGTGTTAAATTTCAGAAATGCATCGAAAAACATAAAAGCGTTTCATAATTTGCTTGATAATATATGTATATGTAAATATATATATAAGCACTTTGCTCTACAACATGCAGAGTTTCTCTTTCCTCCACCATTTAAGTTCAAATTTTGTTGTAACTTTGAAATTTGATCTCCCCTCAAAATAAATAAATAAATAAATAAATAAAATAAATAAATAAATAAATAAAATAAAATAAAACTAACACTAGTTAGTAGTCAAGAAAAAGATACCAGAAAAAGGGAAGTGTAGTTGCGGGAGCAGAAAACTAGAGTTATCGACGGTGCTTGCTACGTAACGCCCAATATATAATATAACTTACGTAACGCCTCAGCAGTGGTGGTGAATGACCTACAAGAGTGGACGGAGCATTCCATTATTAAGGAACTATGAGAAAAGGTGCAAAGATGAAGCCATGTGAATGTTGAAAAAGGTTACCTTTTTTGGCATTTATCACGTTATTGACAATTTTTTGTTTTGAATATAAATATAAATATAAATATATATTATTATTATTATTATAATTATTAAAATATACAACAAGGAAAACTAGTGTAAAATATTACAGCTGCTGAAATTTATTTTTACCTTGTTATTAACATCTAACATAGTTCAAAAGTTTTTATAACTTTGGTTTGTCTATACTCGTTTTAACTCTTATAAATAATTATGGAATTTTTGAAATAATATAAGATATAATATAGTTAAACTAATTCAATTTAGAGAAATAAGCATAGCAATTATAAGCATTTTATAAAGATAATTACTTAAAAAGAATGAAATAATAAAATATTAAAAAGAATCTTACCTGTGAAATAAAATACTTTTTTACATAATTTCTAGGGTTTTTAAAATATATCTAATTACTATTTCTTGCTATAAAATCATTTTTAAATTCAAAACAATCTAACGTTTAAAGTGAAATAAAAATTTAAAAAAGAACTTTCAAAGAAAAGGGACAATATCGTCTGCTTAATAAAAAGCAGAGTTTAGAGCATGGCGAGTAAATTTCAATATTGGCCAGTTTGGCTTCCTGTAGATCAACATTCACATGACCTTTTTATGAATTATCTTTGCCACAAAAAAGGTTGTCATTGTCCCGTCCACTCTTATAATAGGTCTATGGCTTAACCGGTTTAACCTAAACAGTTTTTCTAATTTGGTGATTTTTATAAAGTGTTTACTGTAGTTTATTCGTTAAAGTGTAATGCATGTTGATGGGAATACATTAGACAAACAGGTGTTTATTATTTGTACAGAAGTTCTCACTTAATTGATTACTTCTTTTGTGATATGTTCGAAAACAATTTTATATATAGATTACATAAATATAATAAAATTCTTAAAATGAACCGATAATAACATCAACAGAAACAATAAAATCAAAAATAATTAATAAACTTAACAGTATAAATTAAATCATTTTAAAAGCTCTAACGAAACCTGAAATAAGTATTTTTCTTATTTCACTTAAAAAGTTGCGTCCCCCAAATCACATCTTTTCAAAAGTTATTGTATTTATAAATAAATAAAAAATAAAAATAAAATAAAATAGATGGGATTACGTGGGCTTTAAAATATTCAAAATATTTTACGATAAATGTTGAATAAAAATCAGAGAATGATAAAAAGTATAACTTCAGCCTATTATTTCTATTCGAAATAGCTTTTCTACAAGGAACATGCTTTTAAACTGTACCAGTAGAATGTATTTGTAATACTGCAGTATCTTTAAACACATCCCATACAGTTTCCCCAAACCTATCTATTTATTCATATTTACATACAGCTTTTTTCGTGAAGTATGGAGTTCTGATCTCTAAAGGAAATCCGATTTATTTTTACTGAATTTCCATATATTTCCAAGAAAAAATTCTCTATCTATGAATTTTCTCATGGGTGTTTTTTCTCACATTCTTGATGATATTATACTCTATATTGCAACAGGAAAAGTAAAGCATATAATACATTAAGCTGACTGATAAACTGGTAAGTTTTGCGTAGATATATTTCTCTCTTTTTATGTATGTATATATATATCGATAGATATAGGTATATTAATATCTTGTATAAACCCCAGTGTCGCAATTGGTTAGCGCACTGTACTTATAGACAATAATTGTGTGAGTTATGCCGGGGTTGTGAGTTCAAGCCTCAACTTTGGAAACATTTTTGGCGTTCCTTGGCTTAATTGGTTAGAGCGTCAAAATGATAACGCGTTGGTCGAGAGTTTGATCCGCGAAGGTCCGGCGTGTTAATTTTATTCATAACATGTTTTATTTTTATTATTATTTTGTCTATATTTGGTGTAATGTATTATTGTTTTATTCAAGCAACACTGTAATTGGATTGTTTCTGTAGTGTGCTTTACTTTAAATAAATAAATAATAATAATAATAAAATAATCTCCCTAGTTTAAAATCTCGTCAAGACCTTTTTTGTTTATTTTTTTTTTTTTATAAAGTTATCAATAATATATGATTGACTGCAATGATATTTTTAACTGTATTCAAATTAATGTGCCAACAAAGACTCTTAGAAATAATCATTCATTTCTTACTCCATTAGTAAAATATAATTATATTGGTAATTTTTCATTACATAAATTTCACAAAATTTATAATGAGCTTCCTGTGAATTTGAACACATTTAACATGTATTTTGCTGTTTTTAAGGCTAGGAGTTTTTAACTTTTAAATTCATAACATGTATTTTTTTTTTTTTTTTTTTGTCTATGTTTGATGTAATGTATTATAGTTTTATTCAAGCAACACTGTAATTTGATCGTTTCTGTAGTGCTCTTTTCTTTAAATAAATAAATAGATATGTATCTCATTTAAATTTGAAAAATTACAACCACTCAAGAGGAATTCCACATCGGGGTTTTTAAACTTTCAATATGAGTGTTAAAAAAAAAAAAAAAAAAAACTCGTCAACTCTTTTAAAACAAAGGGTTGAGCCATAAATCTGTGATAATTTTAAATAAAATTATCGATTTATTTATTATTTATTTATTAAAAAAAGAAAAAAAAACCTTTAAAAATGCGTTTTTTTTTTTTTTTTTTATTGTTTATAGGTGTACAAAATTTAATTTCTTTCATCAGTTATGTTATGATTCTTTGAGATGCAAATCTGCAATCTTCGTGGATAATAATTTTAATAAGTACTCTCTAAAATTTCTGGAGTGGGAATCTCACTCCTTAAAAAAGTGACCATTATTTTGACACGAATTAAAGTGAGAACATACTATTGTCACTCTTGAAAATGTGACATTTCTCACTTTTCTCGAAAGAGAGACTTCTAGTCACTCTGTCACAAAGAGTGAAGTCATCATCAATTGCAAGATCAACCTACTGAAGAGTGGAGATTTGCTGGCGCCATCTACTTACCATACCTCGAACGAAATATGAAAGACAATTTCTCGGCAATCTCATGCATGTGATTTGTTTAACAGAAATTATTGAATTTATTTGAGTTTAAAAAAAGAAAATAATTATGTTAAAAGCTGTTTTGGTAAATATAATTTTTTTATACGATTGATAAAATTGAAGTGTTATTAGTAAAGAATCGAAAATCATAAGAAAGTTATGGAAATTCGCAATGAAAGCAAGGAGTTTTATTTGGAAATATATAAGGTATAAAAGAAAATATCAATGCAAATACTTAATGCATAATATCTTAAAAGCATAATAGGAATTTATATTTTTATCATATTCATTGATGCTTAACACATGTGAAACATTAAAAAAGCTGGCTATAATATTTTACTAAAAATTAAAGTCATCAGCGAGATTTAATACTCCTGAACAGACGAGTTTTTCAAGAAACTGTGTAGATTTGTCGTAAACATTTAACTTTTTTTTTTTTTTTTTTTTTTTTTTTTTTTTAAACATGCACACTCAAGAATTTTTCTTTTCCCCTAAGCTACATTTAAAATAACTATTTGTCTTAGAGAATTTCTTTTCAAGTATACATTTTGATTTAAGTAATAATTCTAATTTTATTAATTTAAAAATAATTCTAATTTTAGTAATTTAAAGCAATTCTAACTTTAATTTTAAAATGTACATTAGAATTCTGTAATTTTATATTTATAATAAATGAAGTAAAAGTTTATAAATGCGATTAATCTCTTATGTGAATGATTTACCATCGTAAATTAAGCAAGTTCTGTGTGTCCCCAGTGGTTCAGTGGTAAGACACTCGACTGCCACGAAGACGGCTACGGTTCGATTCCCCGAAGGTCCAAAGCAAATATGGAAAAAAAGAAAAAAAAAAGGAAATTGGTAGAAGATACAGTCTAGCGTATCCATATTTTTTTAGGAAAAATAAACAGTCATATTCTTTGAAATACTCGGAATAACCTCACTCTTTATAAAGAGTGAGAAATCTCACTCTTTCGAAAAGAGACTTTTCACTCTTTAGAGGTTGGCTCCATTTTGGCATGTTCAAAGAGTGATATGCCACTCTTTTAGAGTCAGATCTCACTCTTCATATTTTAGAGAGTAATTTATACTGAAAAACAAAGTAGAAAGTTTTGTGATGGTCACATCATACTAGTTTAAAAATAAAAGATTTGATATGAAAAACAAAGAATGTCTAATTGTTAACTTGCATTTAAATTACAATAAAAATTTAATTAAAAAATATAGCAAACCCTTTTCAGCGTTTTAAATATAATGTAATATTTTTTTAATTTTATGTATAACGAAAGTATCAAATTTATTTCTTAAATAATTAAAAAAAAAAAAAAAATATTTCATTGACAGTATTTATACATACTTTTTGCTAAGATAAAAATTTCCAATCTGTCTGATAAATTCCAGAGGTCATTAAAATCTCATTTGTAAAAGTAAATAGATTAGAGTTGAAAGAAGACAGCGTAAATGATTGTCGAGGAATTAACATGCATGCACATATAATAGAACAAATCATTAACAAAACATATTTTACAAATATTTTATGAAAAGCATCAATTAAGTATATCTGTTTAAAAATTCGCGAGTCGATTAAATGTCCTTTTTTAAGCGTAAATAAAAGCATTTAACTGTAAAAAATAACATCTAAATTGTTGTTGTTCACAATTAACGTACATTCACATTGTTCTGAAAATTTTATCAAAAGCATACATTAATTGCTTTTATTTATTTTAAACTTCTTTTATGATTTATTTTTTATCTTTTTTTTGTTGATGATAACGCAAAACTGAATTTTGAAACATTTCATTAATAATAATAATAATAATAATAATAATAATAATAAACTAAGCGAGTTAGCTCTAATTTAATTTTTAAGGAAAAATTAAAAAAAAAAAAAAAAACTTTCTTCTAATTTTTTATGTATGTAAAAACATATTTTTGATAATCTTTAATTTTTTTTTCTAAGAAGGAAAGCAACGGATTCGTGGAAATTTTCGAACTCCAATTTATGTTTTGGGACATTCTGAAAGGATTTGACAATTTTTAGAAAATGTCTGTCTATCTGTGTGTGCGTCTATGTGTGTTCACCAAAAATTTTGTTTACGCTATATGTTAACCAAATTTCGCTAAAAATATGATATTTAGTTCCATCTTGATCTAAATTGGTGCTGATTACATTTTAGGATTAATCACTCAACAGGTGGCGCTGTCATTCCACTCTTTCATAATTTTTAATATGGCAGTATAGGACAAAATTTCGCATAAATTTACATAATGAGAATAATTTTTTTTTCATTGGGAAATTAAAAAATAAATATTTATGATGATATTAGTGAATCAGGAAAAAAGGAAAAACTAAATATAGGAGCATCGCCACCTCCGCCCATCCTTCCCGTTGGATGTAAATTTTCAATATGGGTGTCTTTGAAAATAATTCCACAATACCTTGAACGCGACTGGTTAAATCATACTCTGTGATATTTTTATTTTATTTATTTATTTATTTTTAAAATAAGTAACTTATTAAAGCATTTCTCGCATGTTGGTACAAAATTGATTTTCCTTCGATGCTTTGTGTTATGATTTTCTGAGATGCAAATCGTCTGCTTTTATCATGGACAATAATTTAAATAAATAATTTCAATAAAGCATTTATTTTCACTGCGTCAATTCATATAGAAAAAATATAGAAGAAAGTCTTATGATGACCACAACATACTAATTTAAACATTAATGAAATTCGTTGCCCATTGCACTCATCTTTTCTAATAGTTTTTACATATTAGAGTAGTGTTTTCACTCAAAAATATTTCTCCCACATAACATACTGATATATTGTGTATTTATTGAAATTACCTTTTCTCTAGCCTCAAAATAGCGAGTTACCTTTCTTTCTCTTTTTTAGTAGTAAACTCTTCATATGTCAGATAACATTTTAAGTTTTACAATTTTTTAAAAGGTGGTAGGTTGGAATTAATGTTGCATTAGTACTGCGCAATGGATAAATTTCGACGGTCTGGGACACACCCCTAAGAATCGTCCGGAGATATGTCATCATAATTTTCATCCTCCACGAAAGAGATGGGATTCCCGCTTCGATGACCCGCAGAGGTATAATTTAGATGTGAACATGGAGGGCATAGCGGCCGCGACATATTTTGCGTGCACCAACCCCCATTAATGTACATGTCTTTAGCCGACAGGAGCATCGAACCCACAATATTCTAATTACGAGCTCGACGCTCGACCGACCAAGTTGCAACGGCCCCATAAAAATTATGAGTTATTTACACTTGTTAAAAATACATTCCTTATTTTGTTTAAAGAGTTACAGCATTACAATGAAATTTATTCTTTTTCCTTTTCTTTTGTTTTTTAAAACAATGTAATTAATATATTTTTACTTACTCTTACCATAGCCTCCTTAACTAGATGCCTGTCGCGTGGCTCTTAAACTTGGCAACAGGTCGAACGGTAGGCAGCGCCACCTGGTACAGATTGAGCTACTTTTTTATTCAACTGTCACCAATAGTTTTAAGAAGTAATATGTGATATATATAATCGACGTTTCTTCGATTCTATTCGCCTTTTTTGTATTTCAAATCCCACTTTTAAAAATTTTTGGTAACAGTTGAATAAAAAAGTCGCGCAATCTGCACCAGGTGGCGCTGTCTACCGCTTGAATTGTTGCCAAGCTTAAGAGCCACGCAACAGGCATCTATTTAAGGAGGCTATGCTCTTACCCATAGGGTAGAGAAAGTATTGTTTTAGGGTCAAATTTTCGAACGTGAGTTTTTGTTATATTTACATGTTCTGAGGTCCCCTGAATACGAAAATCATGTTTTTAGCGAATTGTCTGTGTGTCTGTCTGTTATAAGCATATCTCAAGAACAAATAGTAGCAGAAATTCCAAACTCGCTGTTCTAAATGTGTATCATATAGGGATGCTACAGTAAGCTTTCCGTTGAGATGAAGCAAATGGTTCGTGTACAGGGACACTCAAAAGTATTCAAATATATTACGTATGTGGGGGAAATTGTAGGTAAGTAGAGTTTAACATCTATAGACTGCACAAAACCAAATGAAACGAATATATATTTTCTGTAATAGAGATAGTCAACTGGGAAAAAAATTTTGTGTATGCAAGAGCCTCGTCTCCCCCCCTGGGGGTGAATTTCCCCCTCGAGGAGAGTAAATTTTCATGATGGGTATCTTTCAAAAGAGCTAGCCAATACCTTTAAAACAAATAGTTGAACCCTCGATCTATCGATTTGCGATAATTTAAAATAAAGTTATCATTAAAAAAAAAAAAAAAAATGTAATATTGAGAATAATTTCAACTTTTTTTTATATATTTAGTGTTTACTACTTTTCTAATATGGAAATCATGTGCAGTATCATAAAAGATAATTTTTTTAAATAATAATTTTAATAAATTATTTTTTAAAAGCAGAATTATTTTTTAATAGCCGAATTAAATTGTACATAAATGTAGGTGCATTAATGAAACGGGGGCTTGTGGGGGGCGGTAGCCCCCCTTACACAGAACTAATTATCTTATAAAACTCTTCCGAAGCCTAATTTGAATTGTTTAACACAGGTTTACATAACAGTACTCGTTATCTTACCTCTCAATCTGCAACCTGAATTTATAGTATTAAATTTAAGGGTAAGAGAAAGTCGTGTGAGTGACACACCAGATTATTTTTTCTATTGTTATATAAAGTTCGTCTAACATGAAAACGAGTGACAGTTTTTCTAGTTGATGTATGAAGAAATCATTGTTAAATAACGGAAGATATTCCAAAGCGAAATCATCAGACAACTTTAAATCAGTATAAAGAAGAAAAAACCGGTTTTATAACTAGATATTTCAGTAAATCTAGATTAAGGACTAATTTAAATTTTCCAAATCTACGCAATTTTAAACTACCTAAATCTATATTTGGTTAATCTTTTATGCAAAAAAAAAAAAAAAAAAAAAAAAAAAATCATTTTTAAATTTAAACTTAATATTTCGTATTAAATATGTGCAAAAACAAACACATACTCATTAAAAATTATTTTAACTGTCATTAAATTCCTCCTGTTGAATTCTTTATTATCTAAATTTCCTTATAATTCCTTCCAGCCTAAAAAATACTAATAAATCAATATTAAACTTAACCTGCTTTCCCCTCTTTTTGTCAATTTAATAAGTTTTATTATTATTTTCCTTGAGAATTTTTATCATAAAATTATACGTGTATGTATATGACATATGATTTAAAGTTCAAAGATATTTGTCATTTGCTGTAGGAAAAATTTCATTTCTTATTTTCGTTTATAGCTAAATTAATTTGACGACATTGTTAAAAATGAAAAAAAAAAAAAAAAAAAAAAAAAAAAAAAGAAAGTTAGATAAAAGAAGTTGTTGATAATAACGAAGCTGAATAAAACTGTATTATCGCATCTTTTATATTTGCTTTGCGTTAGCATGAGTCAGTCAATTAAAATGCTTCTTATCTTTATTTTAATTTATTTTTCCAGTGTAAGCTATACGTATTTAAATTTCATCAGCAATTTTTTATTAGAAAACTGATTGGAGAAAATGAAAGAGAAAAAAAAAAATAATAATAAATAAAAATAAAATATTTTGACCAAATTAAACATCCACCTTTTATACAAACAAGCTAATTCATTTTTAAGTTATCATTTTTGACCGATAAATTTTCTGATGTAAATACTTTACATATAGCATTTAAAAAGAGACAGCAGAAATTTGTGTTAAATTTCAGAAAAATATCGGAAAATATAAAAACGTTTTATTATTTGCTTGATGAATATATATATATATATATATATATGTTATTCATGAAGCAAATATACACATATAAGCACTTTGAGCTTTAATGTGCACAGCTTCTTTTCTCCCACCATTTAAGTTAAAACTTTGTTGAAACTTTGAAATTTGATCTCTCCTCCCTATACCCCCCCAAATAAATAAATAAATAAATAAATAACAAATAGAAATAAAATAAATAAATAAATAAGTGGTCAAATAATGAAGGAAAAGTAATAAAAAGGGGGGGGGGGAATCCATAAAACAGGAAGTGGTGTTATGGGAGCAGGTACCTAGATTTGTCGACTGCGCTTGTTAACAACGTAGGGTACAAGACACCCTAACGTAACGCCTAGTATATACATAGCCTCCTTAACTAGATGCCTGTCGCGTAGCTCGGAAACTAGGCAACAGTTGAAACGGTAGACAGCGCCGCCTGGTACAGACTGCACGTCTTTTTTATTCAACAGCCACCAAAAATTTTTAAAAGTGAGATATGATATACATAAAAGGCGAACAGAATCGAAGAAACACCGATTATATATATAGTGTATCACTTCGTTAAATTATTGGTGAGAGTTGAATAAAAAAGTCCCACAATCTGCACTAGGTGGCGCTGTCTACTGCTTCAACTGTTGCCTAGTTTCCGAGCTACGCGACAGGCATCTACTTAAGGAGGCTCTGGTATATAACATAACCTACGAACCTCTCAGCGGTAGTGGTAAATGTTTAACCTGTCTCTTTGCTAATAATTTACAAATAAACAGTTTTGCTAATTTTGTGATTTTCATAAAGTGTTTACTGTAATTTATTTACTGAAGTATAATGCATGTCGATGGGAATACAAAAGCATAGCTGCCAATATTTTAATTTACTCCGTAGCTCCGCCTTTATTTCGCACCACTTCATTGTTCTCCGATAAATAAATATGATACAATAAGAAAAAATTACTCTTAAAAAAAAGTGGTATGGAATAAAGGCGGAGCCAAAAGTGCTCCGGAATAAATTAAAACATTGGCAGTTATGCATTAGAATATAGCCTCCTTAACTAGATGCCTGTCGCGTAGCTCGGAAATTAGGCAAACAGTTGAAATTGTAGACAGCGCCACCTGGTACAGATCGTATGAATTTTTTTATTCAACTGCCACCAAAATTTTGTAAAATTTGTATATGATATACATAAAAGGCGAATAGAATCGAAGAAACGTGGATTATATATATCATGTATCACTTCTTTAAATTATTGGTGACAATTGAATAAAAAAAGTCCCATAATCTGTACTAGGTGGTGCTGTCTACCGCTTCAACTGTTGCCTAGTTTCCGAGCTACGCGACAGGCATCTAGTTAAGGAGGCTATGATTAGACAAACAGGTGTTTATAATTTGTAGAGAAGTTCTCTCTTAATTGATACTTCTTCTGTGATATGTTCGAAAACAGTTATATCGACATATATATTACATAAATGTCAGAAAATTCTTAAAATAAACCGATAATAACATTAACAGAAACAATGAAATAAAAAATAATTAATAAACTGAACAATATAAATTAAACCAATTAAATTTATTTTAAAATCTCCAATGGAACCTGAAATAAGTATTTTTCTTATTTTACTTAAAAGGTTCAGTTCCCAAAATCACATCTGTTTTTAAGTTATTGCATTTAAAAATAAATAAATAAATAAATAAATAAATAAATAACATAAAATAACTGAGACTGCACAGATTTTAAAATATTCAAAATATTTTATGCTAAACACTACAGAAAGTCAGGGAATGCTAGAAAAATACCTTCAGCATATTTCTATTTGAAATAGCTTTTCTAAAGAAACATGCTTTTAAATCGTACCAGCAGAATGCATTTGTAATACTGCAGTATCTTTAAACACATCCCATACAGTTTCTCTCTATTTATTCATATTTATATACAGCATTTTTCGTAAAATATGGAGTTTTGATCTCTAAAGAAAATCCGATTTATTTTTTCTGGATTTCCATATACTTTTAAGGGAAATTTCTGTATCTATGAATTTTCTCATGATAGTTTTCACATTCTTGATGATATTTTATAACAATAGGCTATATTGCAACGTGAAATGTAAAATATATAATACCATATGCTGACTGATAAATTGGTAAGTTTTGCGTAGGAATATTTGTCCTCTCTCTCTCTTTCTCTCTATATATATATATAATTTGAATTGTTTAGTACCATTGTACCACTCAGCAGACAAAAGATAGATGAAGATACCAGCATAAAGTAAATTTTAATTGAGATTTATTTCGATTAAAATTAGTCACGGTATTAATTTAATTTGAGTACCAATGATAGTAAAAACAAGTTAAAGTACTTACGCAGAAGAGAAATGATACTAACATAAACACATAAGCCTAATGACAAGAGAATTTTCAAATACTATGAATTATTAGTAACAGTCAACATTTGAGAGAAAAAAGAAAGGATAAAATCACCAAACAGTTCCGTTCAAAGGGGAAAAAAATGGAATTCATGAATTGAAAATTGGAATTTTAAATGCTGAAAAATAGAAATGTACTCATCAGGAAACTTGCATTTCTATCAGCTTATGCAAGATTTCGTAAAACTGTATAGCTAATTACAGCAATATACAGCTCAAGTCTCTATCTTGCAACAGAACAGAAAAGAGAAAAGAGATTTGAATTAAAATAAAAAAGGAAATTAAATATAATTTAAGCAACGGAGGTAGTAGAAATAAACAGGTTGCCAACCGAACATTAGTAAAAAGAAAAGGTTAAAAGTATATATATATATATATATATATTTATATATTTATTTATTTATTTATTGATATCAAGAGCTATCTAGATATAGGTATATGAATAATCTGTACACATATCCCCATAGGATTTTAAATTTTGAAAGTTTACACCTTTTGCCAGGAATTTTATTACAGGGTTTTTAAATTTTCAACATGAGCATTTTTCAAAACAACACGTTAACTTGTAAATAGGGAACAATTAAACCACAAATCTGTGATAAAATTTTAACACAATTATTAATTACATTTTTAATTGAAGAAAAAAAATCTTAAAAACTAAATGTTTCCAGATATTCTCTAAAGTGCAAAAATGAATTTTTTCAACATTGATGTTATACTTATTTAACATGCAAATCATCAGAATTCTTCACGGATAATAATTTTATTAAATAAGTTGTACTGCGCGAATTTGAATAGAAATAGTTGGCATAGGTAGACTCTGCTCAGTTCCACATCATATTTATATTCTCATAAATTTCTAGTGCGAGGCATATTATAATCATGCGAAAAGAAATGAATTTGACCAAAGCTTGATACAGTGACACAGTGAAATCCCCGCCTAATAGGCTACCCACCGTTCACTTCGATATATTTATCTCATTCTAACCTATTAATTTATTTTATCAGGGTAAATTCCACTGTTTAGTTTTCATGCTACTGTTTCCAATGCAATAATCCTCAAAATTCATATTGATATGAAAAATTTACAATTTCGACATGTTGATAAAATCGTAAATTACGAATAATTTACGAAAATTATTTATTAGAATATTTGTATTCAATCATGTTCAAACAAATATCATAAATGTAATTTTTAAGTTGTCTAATGTATTTATGTTCCTCAAAATGGAAGTTTATGCTCAATTTTGCCATATTCTGACATGTTAATTAAAGCGTAAATTCCAAATAACGTACGAATTTTTTAAATTGAAAAAATCATAGTCTATGATATTCATGCCAGTATCCTAAATAATATTTCGAACGTGATTTCACATCTTTACGATGAAAATATCCCTTAAGATTGACGTTTATGTGAGATTTTGCTCTATTCTGCCATGTTAAGAAATTCGTAAATTTCCAATAACTTACGAAATTTTAATATTCGAAAATTCATAGTCATTAATATTCATGCCAATGTCCTAAATAATATTTCAAAAGTAGTCTGACATCTTTACGATGAAAATCTCTCTCAAAATTGACGTTTATGTGAAATCTTGTCCTATACTGTCATGTTAAAAAAATTCGTAAATTTCAAATAACTTGCGAAATTTTCAAAGTAGCATATTTATAGTTACTGATGTTCATTCCGGCATCAAAACCGATATTTTAAAACTGGTTTGACATTTTCACAGTAAAACGTTTCCATTTAATGCACGTTTAAGTGAATTTTTGTCCTATTCTCCCATGTTAAGAAAATCGTAAATTTCTCATAACTTACGAAGTTTTTTAGTTTGAATGTTGCAAATAAATAGGGTTCTTGCCAGTACCGAAAGCAATATTTTAAAACTGATCTGACCTCTCTGCGATCATTTGTTCGTGAGATATCGTGTTAACAGACTAACAAACTAACGGACTAACACACTAACGGACTGACCCACTAACGGACTGACCCACTAACAGACACCATACAAATTTTGTCATTTTCGGATTCCTCACACCTGAAAACGTATAAAAAAGTCAAAAAACCGAGGTCGAAAATTTTCACGATTACCCTACGTTCCCCATACCCATAGTATGATGGGGAACTAAAACACAGGAAAATATCTTGTGTTGGCCAAAATAAACTAGTTTAAAAATAAAAACATTTGAGTGAAAAATAAATCTCTACTTAACTTGCATTTATACTCGTATTGTAACAGGATTTTAATTAAAAGATATAACAAAACATTTTCATTATTTTAAATATAAGGTAATCAATTTTAGTTCCCCATCATACTATAGATATAGGGAACTTAGATAATCGTGAAAAATTTCGACCTAGGTTTTTTGAAGTTTTTATACGCTAGTAGTGTAAAAAGGACAGTTCTGCGACAGGGTGGAGGCGTAGAGGCGTATTGAGGCGTAGGGTGGAGGCGCGCCACCACCCTACGCCTCCACCCCGCCGCAGAACATGTCCTTTTTACACTACTTAGTCATCATCTTGGACGAGGGGGTGTTGCCACCGGAAGAATAGAAACTTTTAGAGCGTTGCCACCGGAAGAATAGAAACTTTGACTATCATCTTCGATGAGGTTTGGTGGTGCCATCTATAGGGAATTTTGAGGAGTTAGATTTATTTTCCTAAATTTCGGGACTTAGTATTTTTTTCACAATTTTGGGGACTTCAAAATTTTTTCGAAGTTAGATTTATTTTCATAAATTTCGGAGACTTAGCATTTTTCACAATGCACAGGGAAGTTGATTGACTGAAACAAAGGTTGATGAGTACTATATAATTAAAAACAGGGTATAGACTTTAAAATTTAGGTGCTGCCACCGGAAGAATAGAAACTTTTGGAGAGTTGTCATTTGAGGATTATAAATTGATGACAGAATTAAATAGAAATTTTCCTATGCATTTCAGGGAATTTTGACAAAATAAAACAAAGGGTTGATGTGTATTATAGAATTAAAAACATTTAATGAAGGGTATAGACATTAAAATTTAGATGTTGCCATTGGAAGAGTATAAATAATTTCCGGTGGGACCTAACATTTATGACTGAATGAAACAATGAATGACTGAAGTTAATTAACATCAGTAACAATTTATGAGTATTTTAGAAACTTAGCATTTTTAGAGATTAAAAATATATTGTGTTAAGATAATAAATAAGGAATTTAAATAGGAATTCATACTTTTAGTGACATCATTACAAATTTATATTACGAAATTTTTACAGAATTAAATAGAAATTTTCGTATTTTGTGGATTAACACATAGATTTAAAAGCAAAACAAATAATAAATAATTTAACATTCATTAAAAATGTAAGACACTTAAAAATTCAAACTTTATTTTAACACTAAATAAGTTTCACTTTTTAAATTTATTTAGACTATCTTAGAAATAATATTATTACATTCGTTAAAAATTGAACCCACATGCACTTTAAAAAATTACTATCATATAAATTAAACTAAATATAATAAAAATTATGTAAATTAAACTTTATATTCTCACTAAAAAAGTTTAACATTTCTTTAAACTCTATCTTACATTCGTTAAAAATTTAACAGAAGTTTTTAATCAGTTAATAAATTTTGTATACAGTTATGTTATATAAACTTAATAAAATAAAAATTATATAAAACACATACTGTTATTTAAGCTCTAACTTTGAAATACTATTTTTACATTCTTTAAAAATTGAACACTCATACACTTTAAAAAATTACTATCATATAAATTGAACTAAATATAATAAAAATTATGTAAATTAAACTTTATATTCTCACTAAATAAGTTTAACATTTCTTTAAATTCTATCTTCCATTCATTAAAAATTTAACAGAAGTTTTTAATCAGTTAATAAATTTTGTATACAGTTATGTTATATAAACTAAATATGATAAAAATTATATAAAACACATACCGTTATTTAACCTCTAACTTTGAAATACTATTTTTACATTCTTTAAAAATTGAACACACATACACTTTAAAAAATTACTATCATATAAATGAAACTAAATATAATAAATGAAACTAAATATAATAAAAATTATATAAAACACGTACTGTTATTTATGCTATAACTAAACAAATACGGTAAACAAAAGTTTCAAAATCAGTAAATGAGGATATATATGTTATAAATTAAACTGAATACAATAAAAATTATTTAAATTAAACTAAATATAATAAAAATTATATAAATTAAACTTTATATTCTCACTAAATAAGTTTCACACTTATTTAAACTCTAACTTACATCCGTTAAAAATTGAACACATGCACTTTAAAAAATGACTATCATATAAATTTAAAAAAAATTACTATCATATAAATAATATTAATTAAAAAAATGCATACAAAGATATATAGTAAAATTATAAATTAAAAAAAGAAAAAAAAAAGACTATCATATAATAACATTAATTAAAAAAAATTACTATTATATAATAATATAAATTAAAAAAATTACTTTCATATAATAATATAAATTAAAAAAAATACTTTCATATAATAATATTAATTAAAAAAATGCATAGAAAGATATACAGTAAATTTATAAAATAAATAAAAATAAAAATAAAATAAAAATGACTATCCTATAATAATATTAATTTAAAAATACATACAATGTTTAAAATCAACAATTAAATTTTATATAATATAATTAACTAAACTTTATGCTGTTACTATTAAATAAATTTATCCTAACACGAAAACTTTACATAAATTTTATAAGCAAAAAAGCTATAAGTACATGAATATGTTATTTAAATTAAACTTTATATTCTCACTAAATAAGTTTAACATTTATTCGAGTTTAACACAGTAATATAATTCATATTATCTTAGTTGATTTAAATGAAACAGGTAAATACTTTTAAACTTGAACTAATAAAAATAAGTTCTTTTTTATCAATAATAAAAAGGATTAGTTATATTTAAAAACTATCAGTTACTAAAAGTTATTTTATATTAAACATTTCGAAATAAATTGCATAAAAATTCAATGCATCATTTTAAATGAAAATAAACTGTTTCCTTAAAAACAGATAATACGGAATATTCTATGAGTCAGTTATCACCTGCAACGGAAAACCCATACACTTGATGAATCATGTGTAATATACGCTAAGGAATTGTGCCTAATATAGTAATCCACACTATCTCATATAAAGATTAAGTTAAAATCATTAAAACAATACAGCGGATAATTAGGAATTTGCAATAATTTTTTCACAAAGCATATCATACAATGAGTTTAAACGATTATTACCTATCTATCACTTAAACGGTATTTAAATAAATAAATACATATAAAAGTAAGTTATAGTTAAAAAATAAAAATTCGTTTGTGAAAGGAGTTTTATATATTGCAAAAATTAGTTTTACTCAAATAATTTCTAAACATACACAAGTTAAATGGAAACTTTTCTAGGTTTCATTTAAGCAATAATTTTCCATGTGTGAAAGTAGTTTTATTTATGCAAAATTTAGTTTTATATAAACAAAAATGTTTATAGTGTAACAATAAAAAAAGTTTATAGTATAACAATAAAAAATTCCTTATAAGTAAATACCAATAAAAAATATTTTTTAAATTAATTTTTCTCTCTTCAATAAAACAATAAAAATTTCTTATATAACTTTCGTAAAGTTTTAATAAAATTTCTATTATAAACAAATATATTTACTAGAGTATACATATTAAGATATTACGTATAGAGTAGAGATACATATTAAGTTAAATAAATTATCAAATAGTAATAATAAATTATAAAACTTACTTAAAATTGAAGAAAATTCCCTTAGCGAAATGCAACCTTCAATCTTCCACACAAATGCGAGAAACTGTTTTATCGCTAGACGATGACTCATACAGATAAGAATTTTGAATCATACCTATCTTAGTATAATGTTGTTAGAGTTCTGTGTTTTTACAATAATATAAAATAGTTTATAGAGATCATTTATTTAATATCAGTTGTAAACTACATTTAAATAATGCAATAAGAGTTGAACTCTGCAATTAACCTATTAAAATATTGAAATATTTTTAATATTTTTATTTAATTTTACTTTTTTTAAAATTATGCTAAGAAAATAATGAGATCAAAAAAAATTATTTTACTATAAGACATCCTTTTTCATTCAATAAAATGTAACTGTAATTTTTAATGAAAGGTTTTAAAATCACTTAATAGGATAAAATTAAAAACAGAAATCTTATTGTTTTAGTAATTATTTTATCAACGATGACTCATCGTATACTTTGTGATTCATATAGTAATTATCACTTATTCAGTAAAATATTAAGGTTCAAGTAGATTCATGTTCAGACATGTTTAGACATGTTCGCACATGTTTACGATGAGTCATCGTTTGATGAGTCATCGAACAGATTATACTTATTAAATTTTTTTATGTTGTATAAAAGTTAGGTTTATTAAATCTTTAACTAGGAGAGCATATGATACATAATTTTAATTAGAAAATATAATTAAGAGATATTTGAAAGACTTACATAATAATTTGCATAATTTTAATTAAGAAACTTAATTAAGAGATATCATGTTCGTGATAGGTGAGGAAAAAACCTATGACTTCACCATACTGCTTAGGTGTGGGGGAAAACCCATTCATCAAAACCATCTAATCAACACGGGAGATTTATAGACTTTGTCATATTGTTTGAATTCAGTTGGATTTTGACTCTCATCCTGGTAGCATCTCCTTAGCTGTGCGGGTTATTTTCATCGGGCAGTATGCATAGTTTCTCCGGTATATGTCGATCTTTTTTCCGCGTGTTATATTTCAATTTACCGTGTAAGACAATGGAATTGTTTCGAGTAATGTCCCGTAGACTTTGAATATTTTTCACTGCGTACTGAAGGACATTTCCGCGCGTTGTGGTAGCTGATAAGCAATCGGTGACGTCATTGATGAGAGGATGACGTCATGATCACGTGACTGAGCATAGCCAATCACATCACTCGTGACGTCACTGACCTCGTGACCGGGCGTCACTGATAAGAATGTCTCATATCATTCATTTTCTTCAAGTCTGCCAAGAGTGTAGGACGTGTTTTAAGGTAAGTCCCAACTTTTTCTGAAATAATGGTAATTCAGTATATAGTTAAGTCAGACATGTTATTACATGTATGCGGTATAATTTGATGGAATAGCACACTCGGTGAGTCATGCTGAGTGTATTATTTTATAACATTAATATTGTTTCATTTTAAAAATTTTATTTAAACAACATAAAAATATGTGTATCTGTTTTAAAAACTGAACTGAACAAGATTTTATTATTTATATATATGCTTCAGACAAAACCAACTGTACAATTGTTTCTATATATTTAAAGTTTTAGGTGCATTGTATGTTAATATCATACAAAACTTTGGTTATTATATTTTAATAAAAACTTTGTATTTAAAAATTTATATATACATACTATAGAAGAAAAAAAAAATAATAATTCTGAAACTTAATTATACATTATTTAAGTACTCTGTAAAATTAATTATATAACTTTTTTACTAAACTGAAAAACATGAATATTTATACTGTATTAATTTACCTATAATACATAGGTATTTCCTAAACTTTACTTTCTTATAATTTTGATTAGAGATTTTAATTAAAGCATGAGTCATACTTCACTTTACAATAGAAACAAAAGGTTTATGAGTATGTACAAAAGATAAAAAATTACTTTAAGATTGATTGGTTAAAGTTTAAATGTTAAGTGTGAAATTTATTTTATGAGTTTATATTTATAATGTGTATAACTTTTATTGCCTATATAAAAAATTTTATCGAGTGATGTGAAACTTTCATAATATGCTAAATTTATTTAATTGTAAAAGCTTATAAAATTTATTAGCTGTTTTAAAACTTTTTAAAAAATAGTCATTTTAAAAATTAATACGTGTTCAATTTTTAATTAATGTAAAAATAAATTCATCTTGAATGTTAAATGGGAAACTTATTTAATGCATAGTGATAATATAAAATTTATTGATTGTTTCAAAGTGTATATGCGAGTTGCATTTTTAATGAAAGTCGAATTATTTATAAGTTGGGTTTTCAATAAGTGTAAATCGTCTATCGTTTTCTTTCATTCTGATAAAATAAAAGTTTAACTCTATCTGATGAAGGGAGAGTATCATTCGAAACGGTTGTTCCAATCTTGATGAAGGGTTTTCGAAACACATAACGTTTTATCCTATAATTATAACCTACAAACCCTTTGTTTCAATCAACCCTTATTATATTTTTGTTTTAAATTAATTACCTGACACTCATCCACTAACCTTAATGTATGTTAAAAAATTAACTGTTAACTACCGGTATGTTATTGTTTTCCATCCTATGTAATCCCTTTAATTTTTAATTCCATCAAAACTTATGTCTCCGAAATATCTCCAAAAATGCTAAGTCCATAAAATGCATACAAAATTTTTTTATTAAAGGTTCTGCATAATTCTAAAAAGTTATATGAATGCTGTATTTTATCATGTGACGCGATTCAACCCATCAGAATGCAGCATGAGTGTTGTTCTTTTATCTGACAATTTATAAATAAGACAGGATAGTCTTTCGAAACTACCCTTTAAATCCTGATGAAGGAGGATAGTCATTCAAAACGTGTAACGACATTTCGTTTACAATTCAATTATAATCCGCAAACCCTTTGTTTAAGTGTTCATTGAATGACATTCATCAACCAACAACCCTATATAAATATTAATTATTTAAATCGAATCAAAAAATAAATTATTTTTTGGTTTAATAACGTTAAATTATTTATTGTAAATGAATATTGATTACTATTTTTTATTGTATGCTGAAAAATTACTAAAACTTTTAATCATAGTGTTGTTTTATATAAGTCTCTTAAGCGTGTGTATGCATAAGTATAAAGATATGAAATAAATTTATGAGTTACTTCTTTCAAAATGTTTTACAAATCAGCATTTTCACATTACTAACCGTTTATTCATATACTGTCTTTTGTATTCAATTTAACACTTATGTTGATGAATAATTACTCAGTTTAAACTTTTACCCCGGGAAATATTACACAATGCATGCTGTATAAATATAGTTAAATAATATATAGTGAAAAAAGTTAGAACTATAGATGTTTAATTCGCTGTTACATAGTTAACGCATGCAAAATCTACTAAGCTCAAACCGTATTAAGCATTTTCTTATAAAGTTCATAAACATGTTGTTACAAGGATTTTGGAAGATCAAACGATTCTGTGTTTAATACCAGGTTCGATTCCAGCTTATCAACCTATCTGTTTGGAGTTTTCCGAGGATGTCTTCAAAACTCACTTAAATATAGAAAGACTCCCACACAGACCAATCCACTTATACGGCCAACAGTTAAATATTTAATGGTATGAGTTTACACTTGTAATGAATTATTTAAAGTTTTATCCATATAGGAATAATATAAAAATTTTCATTTACGTGCTGGTAAAAATAATTGTCTCATTCGAAGTTTCATTAACTGAAAACAGTAAGTTTCAATACAGCTGTATGACTCTAGTATGAGTCATCAATCTTACGATTTGTTAACGATTCTATAGTAAAAGGGGAAGTGTTGGGTTCGAATCCATTTCATCAACCTAGTCGATTGGAGTATTTCTTGGTTTTCTCTAAAACCTGCTTAAATATGCAATAGGATTCCTTAGAAAGACTCTCATGCATTTCGCTTATAGGATCCTCGTTTTATTAATTGGTCTTAAACCTTATGAATATCCATATGTGAATGTTTATTGTACAGTAAAAACTTTTAAATATAGTATTGTTTTATATAATGTGTGATCCTGATTATGTATAAATGAGTTATCGATTATGAAATAAATTTATCACTACTAAAATACTTATATTTAGCGGTTATGCAAATTATTCAAACTCGTCACCGATGAGTCATCCTTCACGAACTTTCTCGTAAGATCCACAGTGGTGACTCAGCTTTTCTGGGAATTCCCCCCTTATCTCTAGTAGATAAGGTGTTACAACTTAACGCTTCCCTTCATTCTTAGTTTGGTCGTGGTGTGAGTAGGTTGTTTTACAATGTGTTATGATTACCGTCCACTGCTTTGGAGTTTTAGCCGAAAATCCCGCCTGTTTTTCCGCATAATGTATTTCGGTTTTTCCGTACCTGGATTCTTTAAGTATAATAGAATATTCCAACTCAACAGCCTACCCTTTGGGATTTTTTTTTCTTGGTTTTTCTCTAAAACTGACTTAAGTATAAGGAGTATATTAAAATAATAATATATAGTTTACAACTAGATAAAATAATTGCTAAAAACAATAAGATTTTTAATTTTATCCTATTAAGTAATTTTAAAACCTCTTCTTTTTTTTTTTTTTTCTTTCTTATAAAGTTAAAGTGATTTCAAAACCATTCATTAAAAAATTACTCTTATATTTTACTAAAACTTTGTTTATTTAATCGATTAAATGCAAAGTTTAACACTTAATGAATTATTTAAAATTTTATATATACAGGAATAATATAAATATGTACATTTATATGCTAGTAAAAAATAATTGTATTAACTAAAAACAGGGAATTTCATTACAACTGCATGATTCTAGTATGATTCACGGTAAGTTATTTTCACTTAGACATCATGAGCAAATCTTATTGTAAAGGATAATTTCTTTCTGTGAAAGTGTCACCCAAATTCTCTCATAAGGATTATTGTTTAGTATTTTAAATCACATATCCAACTTATAAAATTTAGCAGTAATGTAAATGAGTAATTTTTATTACTTATAGTTCAATCCGTATAAATAAGTTGAAAATTTTACCTTGCGATGTAATGCATATATTAAAATAATATATAGTTATTATACAAAAATCTCTCTTGCTATCCGATTATTTATAGATAGTTTATTACTTAGAATTATAACTTGATAAAATAATTACTAAAACAATAAGATTTCTGTTTTTAATTTTATCCTATTAAGTGATTTTAAAACCTTTCATTAAAAATTACAGTTACATTTTATTGAATGAAAAAGGATGTCTTATAGTAAAATAATTTTTTTTGATCTCATTATTTTCTTAGCATAATTTTAAAAAAAGTAAAATTAAATAAAAATATTTCAATATTTTAATAGGTTAATTGCAGAGTTCAACTCTTATTGCATTATTTAAATGTAGTTTACAACTGATATTAAATAAATGATCTCTATAAACTATTTTATATTATTGTAAAAACACAGAACTCTAACAACATTATACTAAGATAGGTATGATTCAACATTCTTATCTGTATGAGTCATCGTCTAGCGATAAAACAGTTTCTCGCATTTGTGTGGAAGATTGAAGGTTGCATTTCGCTAAGGGAATTTTCTTCAATTTTAAGTAAGTTTTATAATTTATTATTACTATTTGATAATTTATTTAACTTAATATGTATCTCTACTCTATACGTAATATCTTAATATGTATACTCTAGTAAATATATTTGTTTATAATAGAAATTTTATTAAAACTTTACGAAAGTTATATAAGAAATTTTTATTGTTTTATTGAAGAGAGAAAAATTAATTTAAAAAATATTTTTTATTGGTATTTACTTATAAGGAATTTTTTATTGTTATACTATAAACTTTTCTTATTGTTACACTATAAACATTTTTGTTTATATAAAACTAAATTTTGCATAAATAAAACTACTTTCACACATGGAAAATTATTGCTTAAATGAAACCTAGAAAAGTTTCCATTTAACTTGTGTATGTTTAGAAATTATTTGAGTAAAACTAATTTTTGCAATATATAAAACTCCTTTCACAAACGAATTTTTATTTTTTAACTATAACTTACTTTTATATGTATTTATTTATTTAAATACCGTTTAAGTGATAGATAGGTAATAATCGTTTAAACTCATTGTATGATATGCTTTGTGAAAAAATTATTGCAAATTCCTAATTATCCGCTGTATTGTTTTAATGATTTTAACTTAATCTTTATATGAGATAGTGTGGATTTACTATTAGGCACAATTCCTTAGCGTATATTACACATGATTCATCAAGTGTATGGGTTTTCCGTTGCAGGTGATAACTGACTCATAGAATATTCCGTATTATCTGTTTTTAAGGAAACAGTTTATTTTCATTTAAAATGATGCATTGAATTTTTATGCAATTTATTTCGAAATGTTTAATATAAAATAACTTTTAGTAACTGATAGTTTTTAAATATAACTAATCCTTTTTATTATTGATAAAAAAGAACTTATTTTTATTAGTTCAAGTTTAAAAGTATTTACCTGTTTCATTTAAATCAACTAAGATAATATGAATTATATTACTGTGTTAAACTCGAATAAATGTTAAACTTATTTAGTGAGAATATAAAGTTTAATTTAAATAACATATTCATGTACTTATAGCTTTTTTGCTTATAAAATTTATGTAAAGTTTTCGTGTTAGGATAAATTTATTTAATAGTAACAGCATAAAGTTTAGTTAATTATATTATATAAAATTTAATTGTTGATTTTAAACATTGTATGTATTTTTAAATTAATATTATTATAGGATAGTCATTTTTATTTTATTTTTATTTTTATTTATTTTATAAATTTACTGTATATCTTTCTATGCATTTTTTTAATTAATATTATTATATGAAAGTATTTTTTTTAATTTATATTATTATATGAAAGTAATTTTTTTAATTTATATTATTATATAATAGTAATTTTTTTTAATTAATGTTATTATATGATAGTCTTTTTTTTTCTTTTTTTAATTTATAATTTTACTATATATCTTTGTATGCATTTTTTTAATTAATATTATTTATATGATAGTAATTTTTTTTAAATTTATATGATAGTCATTTTTTAAAGTGCATGTGTTCAATTTTTAACGGATGTAAGTTAGAGTTTAAATAAGTGTGAAACTTATTTAGTGAGAATATAAAGTTTAATTTATATAATTTTTATTATATTTAGTTTAATTTAAATAATTTTTATTGTATTCAGTT